>JARJLU010000875.1:0-24532 GCA_030272975.1 Sparidentex hasta
CCCACTTCAAATCTCCCCCTTTTCCATCATTCTCCATCGTGTTAAAATCTTTGCCCATATCTGCATTCCTCCATCTGTCATCCCGCAACCCACTCTCTCTATTTTAATCGCTACATCTCTGCATCCACCTCTCTCTATCATTTCTCTCCATCTGCTTATTCCCTCCTAATTTCTCCTAACCTCTCTAATCGTCTCTTTTCTCTCTCTCTCTCTTCCTGTGTTTCTCCGCAGCTGGCATTGTTCGGAAAAAGCAGTGGTGTGAGATGGTGCCGTGTTTGGAGGACGAAGGCTGTGACCTGTTAGTCAATAAATCCGGCTGGACTTGTACACAGCCCGGAGGCCGGGTCAAAACCACCACGGTAGGTCCGGGCTCCCTTTCGAGCGCCAGCCCGCGGGGTTTGCGCGATCCACTCGCAAACCAGTAGGTGTGTGCAAAATGTGTGCACCCGCTGCACCAGTGGCCCCGAGAACAACGGGACTCCGGGAGCCCGCAATGGAGCATTTGCATGGAGAATCGATTGCGGGTCAAGCACACATCTTATTTAAATTGAGAACAAAATGAAAATTAAACAATAATGATTAAACAGTTTTGCTCTCCAAACAATACAGTTTAAAAAGCCATTTTTAATGAGCATAATCATTATACACGGTTATGGAAAAACAATTTGGAGCAGCGACTCACATAAAAAGCTCTGATATAAAAGAATAAACACAGTTTAATAGTTTAATTTGAAAACACTGCTTCTACTTAATCTGTGACTTAACATCTGAATCCTCTATCTGCCTGGGTAATATATCAATAATACTGTATATCACTATCGTGATATGAAACTATTAATCTTCTTAGATTTTGGATCTCACTACATGGTGATATGCTTTAAGTGTTGTCTTCGTCTGCATTACAGTAAATTGATGGCATTTTCTGAACTCACCAGACTGTTCTACCCGTTCTAATGCTTGTCTTTACACACTTCATAGTCATAAGTCATTATATCCACATAACGGGATACATTATCTCATCAGTCTTAATCTCGTGTTAAAAATGCCAGCTGTCAATAGCAGTGATATTGATTTTGTCGCTCAGTCCCAGCATTTACAAATTGCTTCTGAGGATATATTTCAAAACGTGGAGACATGAGTCATGAGCCGCACAACGATGTCGATTCATGCAGAAAGACCATGGTCTCCATGGTGATCAGACACCACCCTCCAACTGGCTGGTTTAGTAGCATTATATCATCCTAATTGATTTATGTATCTGTCTGAAAATATAATGATGTAATGATCTACAAAATAACATAATTTTCCATGTATGTTGCTGCTTGATTGCGACTCCAGTTCTGTAGGAGCATGCGGGTAATCATAGATAAAACATATATAGGCCTTTCTCTTACAACAATAGAATAGAATTCTTGATTGTCATTGTAGGCTGATCTTATAATGAAATCAGAGATGCATCTCAGTTCGGTGCAATACAATAGACATACATCAAAACATACCAGAATGTCACAATAATTAAAAAAAATGTATATGTAAATCTAGGGTTTAGCGAGAATCTGGAGGTCTATTAAGAATAAATATATATCTAAATAAATAAAATATGTATTGTACTAATGGTGTGAAACAACTCCTTCTCAATGTCATCTATACTTTAATCAGGGAAAACAGGAAAGCTGCCTGACAGAAGAGCACAAACTCAAAGCTTTATTTTGCATTACAGACAGAACTCTAGTCAATTTCAGGTCGGGCTCATTAACTACTCTCTCAGATTGGCCGGACAGAAAATTGTGGCCCGAACCATGGTCTAGTCATCAAACAAAATGTGGAGAAACATTTCAGCATTTTTATTAAGAAATCTGGAAAAATAGAGCAGATTGAAGATTGTTAGCCTTCTTTGGGAATCATTTGATGGAAATATTCCACCCAATATTCACTCCTATTTTGGCTCTGTTCTGGTCCCCACCAAATGGTATAGAAAAATATGGCTTTTTAGCTGCTGGATGGATGTTTTACTCTGATCACCAACTAGATGAGAGTGATGAGACTGATTCAAACCAGTAAAGTTTTGGGCCGTTAAACCAAAACAATGAGCTGAGAGAGTCTAAAATTCCAAGTCGTACAATGGCTTGTCACTCAGAAACATTCTTAGGAGAATCTTGTTGCTAAAAAGAAACTGAGGGTAGCATTCGTGCTACTTTAGCAGAAATGATGTGGTCCTGCTAGAGTAAACCACGCTGTGTTGAACCGCATGGACTCACATGGCCCTTCGAGTTCTGGACTGCACCTTTGAGCACCGTCTCCAACTGCTGCCACACTTCTGTACATCGGGGGGCCGGCTTGCACACTGTCAGCCACGAGCACATTGATAACAGCAGAAACCCAGTTAGGCATTCACTCCACAGTCCCTCCAAAATGTCCCCCCCCCCCGCCCCACACCCTCCTCGTCTGCGGCTCATCTCCACAAACTGTACTCTGTTTGTTTACTTCCTCGTCGCCGGCAATTAGCCTGAATTAGGGACGCTCTTAATGTTAATGGTGGCAGCAGATGGGGAGCCGCCGCTTGTATTCGCAGAGGTGCCGCCCATTCATTCACACACCCGTCCTTCATACCCTCTCCAAGTATCCTCCTCTCCTCCCCAGCGCCAACCTACACACATTTTACAAGAGATGTAAACACTACTTGCTCCCCCGCCTGCATCTGCATTCTATACTGTAGCAATTAAAGTGGTCTCAGTTGAGAAACATGTTACACAACACGTGCGCGCGCGCACACACACACACACGAAACACAGCTGCCCTATCTGTGAATGTCAATGGGCGAATGGCGAGGACCGGTGGGGCATCATTAATGCATCTGTCATGATTTAGTCATCAGCTGACTAACTTGTTTACTCTTTACGCTACAAGACAAACACACATGAATAGCAGACACACACGCCGAATGTTGAGCCCAGATGATATGGTCGAGCAGACAGCTGCTGCCCCTGTGATCCCACTGTGCTGTGAGTCGTGTGTGTGTGTGTGTGTGTGTGTGTGTGTGTGTGTGCCTGCATGTGTCTCTTCAAGGCCTGACACCAACCTGATATACCTGGTTGTGAAGACGTTACATGTTCCACTTATAATGTAATTTGCTATCGGGGCAGGCAGACAGTCCACACACACAAAGCTGGATTAATTTATTATATTTTACAGGCATAACACCTAGTGTGTATGTGTGTGTGTGTGTGTGTGTGTGTGTGTGTGTGTGTGTGTGTGTGTGTGTGTGTGTGTGTGTGTGTGTGCATGTTTGTGTGGAGTATGCAAATGAGGTGGTCACGCCGTGTTCGAGGGCTAATAGACCTGATTCATGCGCATTCTCACGTGGATGTTAACATGCTCGCGCTGATGTCCTCTGGTGTGTGTTTGCAACTGTTTGCATATTCATACTTTATATGAATATGTGTCCCTGCTTCACGGGGAAGGGTGGCCCCTGTACTCTTTGGCCTACTTTTTACGTTTCATATGCCGCTTAAGATGTCAGTCAATGTACCTCTCATCGGCTTATGCTGACAATATGCGGGACGTGACAGGTATTCCTTTGCTCGCTTCATTGGTTACTTTAAGCTTGGTGACAGCTAGTCAAATGGCTGGACAGCTATGTGCACTCATCTGTGCCTTGTGTGTGTGTGTGTGTGTGTGTGTGTGTGTGTGTGTGTGTGTGTGTGTGTGTGTGTGTGTGTACGCGTGTGTTTAAGCAGCTTTACACCGTCAAGGATTGTAAAACTGGCAACAGACTCGGGTCATTGTTTGAAATTCTTCTATAGTGTATGTGATAAACTGTCCTAATATGACCGCCCCGTCAAAGGAGACATGTAAAGCTCAGGTTTCAGGATCACAAGCGCCCAGTCTGCTCTGATTGGTCAGCTAATACATGCCTGACACAACATCGCCAACAGAGCAGCTGTGGTAAATGCATTTTTTATATGCGAAACAAAGCAGCTCGACATAATTCACGCAAATGTGTGACATGGTGACCTAGAATGATGTCACAAAGTCACAGAATGTGAGGCGGGATTACTGACACAGCTTTTCGAGAGGAGTAAATCTTAATCAGAATCTGAACTAAACAAACAAAATAAACAAACTCTATGACTGAATAAACTGAGTAAACACAGTGAGCTTAAAGGACAACATAATTTCATACTGTTTAAGTTTGTTCATATGTGGCGGACCCTGCCACCGTGTTCTGAGGACCATTTTTTCCACTAAGAACGGCTTCTTTATTCAGTTGTAGAAAAAGTTTATATTTCTGAGTTTGTATTTATACCTCATTAATATTGTAATTATAACATTTCTGAGTATGAATATATTCTCCAAAGCCATGTAGTGCCCCTTTAACTTTCAAGATGAGCAGACATGAATAAAAACAAGACAGAAAAATGAATAAAACAAAGAAAAGTCCAGAATAATAGGTCTCCGTTAACTCTCAGGCGAGTTGAGGGAAGTCGGGACCACGCGCGTAACCTGAAATTGCCTAAAATGCATCAAAAGGTTAAGGCCGAGTCTCCAGAGCGAAAAAAAAAAATTACATAAACCTCTTGTTATCTGGCGACCTCAGGGAGAATCAAAACAAACAATTTACTCCTCAGCCTCCCTCTGGTTAACTTTGAACAAATGGCCCCTTTCCCCGAGGCTCTTCAAGGTTAAACCCAAACTGCAGCCGCCCCGATATTGCCTAAGGTTGAGTGTCGGCTGTGCACAGTCCAGTGAGCATGTCCGACCTGTCTGTCAGGTGTTTGTGCGAAAACATCAATGCAGACAAACAGACACATCCCTCGGGGGCATTTGACTAAGCCAAGTCAATCTGACTCAGCCACCGTAGCCGCATAAAAGGGCTATTTTGGACAAATGTCAGGAGGCGGTTTGCGCGTATTGGTCAAATGTTTTAGAGAGTTTGTGTGTTTTTTTTCTCTGTCAGACAGAAGGAGAGTGTTGCTCAGGATGACACCGCTGACCTCCTCTCTACCTTTGGTCGGCTCCGGCGGAGTCGCGAGGTGGCTCAGATGTACGCCGCGTGTTTTTTTTGTTTTTTTTTCCCCTCAACCTACAGAGTGTCACTCACGTCAGCGCCACCATTCGATGCACTCCTGTTTAAAAATAACTCCCTCGCATACTTGTTTTCCCTCAGCTTGACTCCTTCTCACTGAGGTTTCTCTCTTCCCACTTGCTATATGTTGTTTTCCACGTCTTTCTTCCTCCCATCCTCCTCTGTGCCCCCTCTCCACGCATTCATCTTAGTCTGACCCCAGCTTTGAGGAGTACATGTTGTTCCTGTCAATAAAATGCACAATATGGATTTTTTTTTTCTTTTTTTTCTGGCCGGCTCCAGAAGAAACATATGAAGATTGATACGTACTTTGGTTATTGTTGACAGCAACGTTCTGAGCGAGGTTACTTTTATTAGCGGCGCACCGCAGCCGCAGCTGAAAAGGACACATATCAAATAGAGGGTGCACTCGCGAGGCTCCAGCACATAATTTATTTCAGGATCAAAAAGCATCGCTGATACGGGGGGACAAGTTTCTCCTCTAAAGCTGTGACCTGACAGAAAATGGAATCCTTCAGATGGACCATATCGAGCTCCGAGACTGTAAATGAGCTCCGGCGGTTCACTTAACTGTATTAATGAAACAATAAAATGCACGTGGACACTCAACTGCAAGTCCATTAGTAATTATTTTATTTGGTTTCTTTTTTTTCCATCCAACTACATAAAAGCAGATGTCTGCCAAAACGCATACCAATGAGGACATAAAAATGATAGAACATCACTTACGGAGATACGGGCCAGTAAGATCTGTCAAAACAGGCCTGATGTAACCAAACGTCCAAGTGTTCTGGCAATTTAACATCCAATGAAGTATGACCCTGAACAGCAATTGTCCAGGCGCATGCAGCTTGGCAATAGCATAGCTTAGAAACACAGCCTTCAGCAGCGAATGACATCACCAGTTGTCGCCGACACTGTTTCTTTGGCTTCGTCCATCTCACTAAGGCCGATGCATTTAGTCTCAAGAGTTTGAAGCATAGTGCTCTTGTTTTAAAGCCTTTCCAAAGCCAAAAACATGAGCGTTAAAGTATAAGCAATGGATTTAAACTGTGTATATGCTCTATAGGGAGCAAACATTAGCGTCTACTGCTAACTAGGCTGTACTGCAGTAACCTAGCCTTAATTCCAAAAGCAAAGGTTATTGAATGAGCAAACTAGCCTACAATATTTAGCGGGGTTACGGCTTACTTGAGATAACTATTTATGGTTGTAAAATTGTTAGTTGTTGTTTGAGTATAGCGATGTCATTAGCATTAGGAGTGTAGCCTGTGTCAATTTTATCATTTATGTTTCATTCTTTAGGCTAGTTCTTTTTTCTCCACCAAAAAATGACATGTAATCTTTGGCAAAAGAATTCATATTACAATTCAAATCAATTTTTACATTGCAGTACTGTCATAGGCTATGAGGGCTAGCTAGCACTAGCTACTAATGGCTATTGCATGGATCATCTGGTGATGATGTCGGCTGCGTGGTACACGTAAGCTAGCGTCAGTCTGTTAGCATGGTATCACACTCTGTGTGTGTAGTCATCACGTGTGTATTTTAGAATCTTTGACAAGGTTGACGTCTTAAACTGAGGTCTAAAGCTTGACAGGTTTAGCAAATGTAACTACAGGAGACAGTTTATTACATTTAAATGTAATTTAAAACACTATATTTATATGAAATGCCTCTTGTAGTCTATGGTAACAGAGCCACAAATGTAATTCTAATAAATAGCAAGAAACTGCTGTTTTCTGACCCACGGCGCTGTAGCAATATTTACATCTTGGATAAACTAATACTTGATGGTGGCTGGGTAATATTCACAGCGTCTTCACAGCACAGCATCATGCCACAGTCCACAGAAAGCCCATCAACGAAACTCGCCAGATGAAGGAACATTTTGGGGTTAATTTTTCTCGTTCCCGATGTGATTCCCTCCCTCCTTGATGCTAAGTGATTTGAATGTACATTTTATCACACAGTCAAATGCTGCCTTTGCTGCCGCTCCAAAGCGCTTCTCTCTTTGGCAAAGCGATATGTAGTCTCAGCAGTCATCTCCTATACCTCCCTGCCTCACTGAAAAGGCTTGCTGCTGTCTCCCTCCAGAGAGGAGGATGCTCCGCGCCGTGCCCTCCACCATTTTAGACTGGCAGATGAAACGGGCAACGAGCAGCTCTCTCGCTGCGTGTGCCGACGCGGGGAGCTCGGCAAGAGCGGGGGGGGGGGGGAGTGAGTGCGCCATTAGAGGGAGAGAGAGCGAAATCACCTCAGGTTATCTGCCGACTTTTGTGACAGCCTGATGAGGCGGGATTCGAAACAGAGACGGCGAAAAAAAGCGGCGCGGGGAGGGGAAGAAAAGAGCAGCGTGAGTGAAAGACACTGAAGCAGTCAGACGAGCAGCGGCGTAGAACATTATTTAAGTCATTCTCAGTTGGCGTGCATCAGGCGGTGGCTCTTAAGCCTCTAAGTGCCTGTAGGTTCGAAGGAAAGGACGCCGCTTTGAAAAGTAAGTTATAATTGCTGAAAAGGCAACTGTCAGGAGGATTTTTTTTTTATGTTTCAAGGCCGCCATGCTGGTTACACGGCATCCAATTGTGCGTCCATGCTTTAGCCATTGTTGCCCAATCATTTATACACCGCAGCTCACCGAAAAAAAGCGTCTGTTATCACGAAATCCAGTCAGATGGACGTCTTGTCGAGCGCCGTGCCTCTCCTATGTAATCATACAGCACACCAACATTTTTGCTAAACACGGGAAACAGTCGGTCGGATTGTGGGAAACACACCCGACACAATTGAGGTGACTGAAAATCCTTTTAAATGTCCAACTAGGTCTTAATCATACGTTTCATTAGGTCGGCCCCTGATTGGGGGTATTTGGCCCGTGAATGGAGTGCTATGAGCAGAAGTGGCACCTACTGAGAGAAAGACTGTGATTACTGTAATCAAGATGTTTTCAGCGTGAAGAGAAGAGAAGAGAAGAGAAGAGAAGAGAAGAGAAGAGAAAAAGGGGGAAAGTAAGATAAAGACGACAGGAGTAAGGATAGAAGACAGATAAGAGTACAGGACAATGTATACCGGTAGGTCTCCAAGTGAAGACAGAGTACGGAAATTACTTAGACTGAGGCAAGACTGCGATCATTGTAATCAAGACTTTTTCGGTGAGAAGAGAAGAGTAGTAAGCAGAGAAACAAAGGAGGAAAAATAAAGACGACAGGAGTAAGGAAAGAAGTGCAATAAGGGTACAGCCGGGACAATGTGCTGCACACTGGCACCTCTGCAAGCGGGACCGCATAAAGAGGCATGTTTGAACATGAGTGTAATGCTTGATAACACGAGCTTATGTATGCCCATATGCATATTTCATACACACTGGAGGTATGTGCTCGGAGATGAAGGCTGTTATCGTCCCCCACACAAACAGCCCTCCTCTACAATGTTGCAGTTAACACATTACGATCCCCAGGCCGGTCTGCGTCTCCCCGTATGCTTCCTGAGTATTTACCCGTTTAAACATCAGCCGGTGACAGCGTGTGTTCGGCAGAAATATGAAAAAAGCCCTTTCGATCAGGGTCTGTAAGCCAATCCTGAGGGCCCTCCCTTCCCTCCTCCCGTCACTTTCTCTCCACCTCTTCTTCCTCTCTCTCCGTGGAGAGGTCGAGCACGATGGGATCCCCCAAAGCCCCGCCATCACCACGTCCCCCCCCCCCCTGCAGTTCTGGGTCGGTACCCGCCTTGGTAATTGATCCCTCTGGGCCCTCTAGGCACATCCAACAGTGGGTTGAACAGAATCACCGCTAAGAAGACAGCTGCTTGGCCACCCCAGACAAGCCGAGAGAATGGAAGAAGAAAAAGAGGCCCTTTCGCTGTTCACCATTAGCTCTGTCTGCCAGCTCCCTTCTAGAGGGAGCCAAGTCAGCACATCATGCTGCTTGGAAAATACCAAGTCCTCCATTTTGAGAACTTCGGGAAATACACTGGGAGTTGTACCAAGAGAGACTTTTCGCTAGTAGTCTGTTTTTAGATTTGTATCAATATCATAAGAGCTTGTTGGATTGATCGACTAAATGAGCACTGTTGCTAAAACCCAAAAGCTTCTGCTTGCCAATGAAAGCGGCCATACCTGTGTTTCATCCCGAGCGTCAACGCTGCCCAGTTAGAGAATTTCAGCCATCTCCGTGTGGCCAAACAAGCCAGATGATTTCATAAAGCAGGGAGGGATTGTTGGCTCTTTCTCGCAGCTGCAGATTTATTCCAACAACAGATGCAAACATGCAAGGACACTGTGCACACACACAGTGTAAATACATTATAGTGTTGGTGCCGTATCCAAAATGGCAACGCTTCAGGGGCTAAGAAAAACAGCACTGTTTTGAGCTTTGTGACAATCTATTTTTCACATTTAGAAGTAGGCACATTTTGTCAGTCCATAAAAAAAAAAAATTAAAAAACATCAAAGTCATTGGGATTCATCATAGGAGCCACAAATACCTGTACAAAAGTGTTTTGCCAGCCAATCCAGTAAATGTTGAGATGTTTCCCTAGATGAGTGTAAATGTCTGACTATGGTGCCAGAAATAAATGGTAACAGAAAGTCAGCAGATTTCCTCCTCTGGGGATCATTGCTGTTCAAATCTCACATCAATCCATCCACTGTTTGTTGAGATATTTCATTTTTAACCAAAGTGATGGTGGTGCTTAAAGAGGGTATTCTTTGTTGTTACTGTGCTAAACAATGAGACATTTACCTACACATGTTTTAAATAATCATTCATTATTAATGCGTCTATTATTGTTTTATCCCATTTAACTGCTTAACAAGTCAATGTTGAAAAAACACAAGGCCTCTTTGTGTTTCGCTTCCATGTGGGAATCAGACCCTGATTTAATCCCACTCGCCTATATTTACCACCACATGTCTCCTTGTGACAAACACAAGCACTTGAACAGCTCATCGGATTTGAACAAAGCCAGAGAGGCACGTTTTCAAGACACCTCGGCGAGACAAATTGTTGATGACGGTGGCGAGACTGTGTCTAAATCTGCAAGCAAAAAAAAAAAAAAAACACAACTCTTAAAAATAAAGCACTGCATCCTCATTATGAGCTTGATAACCATACCGCCTCCCCCCTCTCCCTCTCCTCCCTCCCTTTTCCTCCCCTTCAGGCTCTATGACGCGACAAGAGTCCCCCTCGACACTCTTGCACTATGGAGAGCATTGATGACCCCTTGACAGACAGCCAAAAACCATCTTGCAACACCACCAACACCACCCAACCAATACCACCACCAACATCACAACAACTCCACCCAAACCCTGGTCCCGCAAAGGCAGGAAGCAACACAAGCAGCTACAGCACAGCACCTCATGGAGGCAGCAAGGTACAACAAACAACACCCCAAAGTTTATCCCAATGTGTAGGATTTAGGGGATGTGTAAATAAAGTATTCATAATTATGTATTATGTTTTTAACATGTTTCCATTAGTGTATGCTCACCTGAAACTAAGAACTGTTGTGTTTTCATGACTTTTGAATGAGCCCTTTTAGCTTAGCGGTTGTTCTCTGTTGCAGAGTCCGCCATGTTGTAGCCAAGGACTGACAAACCAAACACTGGCTCTAGAGAGAGCGTTAAGCAGCCACCAGACACGATTGCTATTCCAGGGTATAATCAGTTGGTTGCAACCTGCAACAAGACCACGAGATGGCACTAAATCCAACTCACTGAACCTTGAAGTAATCTTTCAGTTTGTGACAGAGGCTCCTACAGTGAAGATTTCACAAAGTGCCCAAGAAGGGAGACCATGGTGATCATGGTGATTTGACATTTTGTATTTACCATCTCTCATAGATAAAGTATGATGCCTGAACCTAACCAAGTAGTTTGAGTGCCTAAACTTAACCTAGTAAGGATGGACCATAAGGATGGTTTATCTGCATCATTTATCCACTGTTAATTTTCTTTACGTGGTGGCTGATACATTGTGTAATTAAGTTTCATCTTTCTGGTAGTCTTTTTTTTTTTTTTTTAACTCCTCAGAACCTTATGGAGATCATTAGCGCCAATGTTACTAGACCGCAAACACGTCATCCCCTGGCTTTAGCGCCACATGCAAACAACAGGAAGCGCACGAGCACACACACACAAATCCAGACACAGCCGTCTGTTTGTTTGATATCTTTACTTGGCTTACTCATCTTTCCATAAGCTCACCAGCTCCCCAGTGTGTGTTTAACCAGAGGAAATCCATGTGTGTAGCAATACCAGTAAACCCGCCGGTTTATTTTCAGCTTGTTTTCGCTCTGCTTTATTGGCACGCCTTGTATATCGTCTTTAAAGTATTGTGTCAGATGGCGTCTGTGTGCTGGAATAAAACAGGGCGCCAGGCAGACTCCCTGATATTAATGCATGTGATTGGGAAGTAGAGAGTAGCCATGTAGTAAATTTTAACGTACAGTGCAGTAAAAGGGATGAGGCCAAAGTCATAAAAATGCCCGGTCTCATAGAGTTTCTGAAAACCAGGCTCTTCTGTCGGTCAATATTGTCAGCATTTATGGCCCGTGTTATCATTCGCTTTTGAGTGTGTGTGAGTGTGTGTGTGTGTGTGTGGGGGGGGGGGAGAAAAAATCAGATCCTGCTGCTTTTCAGTCTAGACAGCAAGCCTACAGTAGATTCGAAATAAAAACAGACACAGGGTAGAACGCACGCTGTGGCCCGAGATCCTCTCACAGCGCGTCACAGAGAAGACTGCCTGTTTCCTCACAGAGAGGATCGAGTTTTTGAACATTTTGTCCTATGATGTGCTTTTCTTCAGTGATAAAAAAACATCCGATCACGTTCCTGTTATACGTTGCATGATATAATCTGTACATCAGTGTGCACTGAGAGACATGTTGCTTGTATCTAAAACAAATCAAGCGACATTACTCCTCTCTGATGCCACCGTCGCAGGAGTGCCGTGTTAAATCTGTACTGATGTTCCCTCTCGAGCATTAAAGTTCTGATCATATTGTGGGATGCAGATAGTGAGCAGTGTTTGCTTTGATGTTCTGAAGAAATGCAGTATGAAAGGGGTTGATAATGACATAACACCCCAGATAGCTTTGAACTCTCTCTTAATGTGGAATGGGGCCTAGTGTCTGGAGGCCCGTGCATACATGTTCATGTGTTTTGATCTCAGCATCTGCTCCAGGCATTATCCGACTTCACAGCATGTAATGAGCGATTTCCCTTGCCTTATTAACCTGTGAATCATTCCTAACCTACAAGTTCACTTATGAATATTCATCCGGCAGGCTATTGTGCGGGCTTGCGTGCTCCGATCCGAAGGAGCGCTTGCTCGACTGCACAAGACTTAACATTAAGCGGCGAGGGCAGGGGAGTAGTATTAGAAACAAGTACGGCGAGATGATGCAAAGAGCAGCGGCACTCCGGAATGACAGATGAGCAGAGGCGGCTTTATTCCATTAGCTCAAGTATTTTTTTTTTGGCAAAGCGCAAAGTCATTCGATCATACATCATTTAATCAAACTCCTGAGGTTTTTGCATTATTCACCTCTGTCGCAGGCTCGAGGAGGACTTCGGAGGGGCAAGGTTGATCAGTTTTCTTTCACGCGCGCCCGTTCGCACATTCAACGCGGTTCGGCGCGGGTCACCGCACCGTGACATTTTGAAGGGAGTCAGTGAGAGTCCACACACAGTCAGGAAATGTCAAGCCTGGGCCATGTGTTGGCAGCCTTTGCTTCAACACCCAGCTGGAGAGCGACCCCATATGTATTACTTTCTTTACGTGCAGCAGATGTGGCCGCGTGTTCTCTCACACGAATGCACACGCAGAATGCACCAGAAAGCCGGCGCAAATGCACGTTCTCGTTTATACATCAAAGCGCCCCAGCTTTGCCTAGAGACAGGAAACTCTATGCAGTGTCCATAAAATCAAATGTTTTCCTCATCCTCTATTGAGCGCCGCTGGGCACGTATCAATATGTATTGAGTGGATCTCCCACCCGCTCCATAGCGAGAGAACTCTGCACAAGTTAGATATTAACACAGATGGATTCTCTCCTTCTGTCACCAGTGCACCTGCAGCTCGCATCAGCGTCACTCAGGTTTGTTTAAAGGGCCACTGTGTAGTTTTGGAACATTTTGGAGAAGAAATTCAAACTCGGAATTTTTATATTTATCTATGAGGTTTTAAAACAAATTGACGAATATGATTTTTTAATTTTTTGTTTCCTGTAAGTGAATAAACAAGCTGTTCTCCGAGGAAAATAAGGTCCCAGAACATTGTTTGAGGCTAGAAAGGTGGCAGGGTCCGCCAAATATTAATTAAAACGGCATGAAACTGCGTTGACCTTTAAGGGCAGTTTGTTTGTTCAATGAACTCGGTCATGACATCAAAGAGAGTTTGTTTAGGCACAAACAAACTCTTCTTAATCTTCTCGTTAAAGTTTCTTCCCTAAAACTACGTAGTGCTCCTTTAACTCTCCTCCTGGTCTCGTTTGATCAGCCACCGTGCTCAAAAGTTTGTCCGCGTGCCCAATGGCCGGACGGACTTCCTTCAACTTTGCATTCCTCCAGCACAAAAATGTAAAGTATTCTCTTGCAGTTATAAGATATAAAATAGAGTAATATGGTCGTTTGCTGATAAACCCGAGGTAATAATCACCCGGGGCCTGTGAATTTTATTCATAGGGCAAATTCATCTCGTATTCATCTGACATTCGTTCCTCTTTTTTAATAGAAGGCTTGCTTTTTCCCTGAGATGAGATTTGTGTGTGAGATTTATGGGGAACCGTTTGCCGCCGCGTGGGCGTGAGAGAAAAGGGAGAGGAACATAGAGAGAGTATTACCATGGCAGACACAGACTACGTGGTAGCTTACATAAACAAGACCACTGTGCCAGGCATCTGTTTAAATTCGTGTGCGTTCCCGTCCCTCTCGAGATTTCCAGGTTTCCGCACTGCCTCCGTGACCACCGACTGCGACCCTGCGATCTCGCCGTGCCCACTAGGAGGCATCGGCGGAGGGGGCTGCACTGGGATTAGACACCTGTTTTGGGCAGCGGTCCCAGCCCGAGCTGTTAGCGCAGTCACGCCTGCGCCTCAAGCTGTTATACCTCTGGGTCATTTCGTGCCCGGCTCAGACAAAACCATGACATTATCTCCATTAAAGCCCCGAGCTCCGTGAGATGTTTATTATTCCCACAGCGTCAGACATTGTCATCTGTGATACATGCGGGCCGCTCCATACAACACCTGCCCCTTTCATGGCAATTTGCACCCTGTGAAATTATCAAGAGTTCATGATTATGAATTAAGCTTCGGCGGTATTCTTGTAAAGCATCGGCGCCTCTATCAAGTTGGCTGCGTGACTGGCGGAGGCCAGATGGCGAGGAGGCTTCCAGATTTGTCTTTCCGTGGTAGATTAATTGTTTCTTAGTCTCGGCACTGTGAGACCGGCTTTGTTATTGGGTTGCACCCGCTGAAGAATTCTAAATATTTGACTGGCGAAAAACACTTGATTTGACAGAGAGTGAGCCGTTATTTGTTTTCCCTCTTACTATGCTAGTAGGGCGCCGTAATTAACACCTCCATTTGGTAAGGAGCAGTGGGTATACACAGTGCTTACAGTGAGACACCTAAAAATAGGGTGCTTTCTTTTTCCAAGAAATGGGGCTACGTCTGTTAAATATGAGCCAACAGACAGTTAGCTTAGCATAAAAAACTGGAAACAAGAGGGCAAACTTGAGAAATGAGATGCAGCCCGTTAGGCAGTGAGCTTTAGACTTGTTGGCAGGCAGAATTTGTTACCCTCAGACAAAGCTAGGCTAGCTGCTTCACTGTTTTTATGCGGAACTAAGCTAGTCTGAGCAAACTTATGAGCTGGAAACCTCCACGCTGAAAATGACACCAACCCGGTCGCTAACAGTATGAACTTGACAAGCTAACAGCTCTTACTTTTTCTCTTGCTTACTGTCTTGTGGATGTAGTGTTACATTCAGCATACAGAAGTAAGAACGGTATCAATCTTGCCGTCTTACTCTCGGCAAGTTTGTTTCCTGAAGATGTCAGACAGCTGTTTTAAAGCATAGAGAGTTTCTGAGCAAGTTTCTACCTGTTTCCTGTCTTTGTGCTGTGCTAACTGAACCATCCCCTCGCTCTAGCTTCATATTTAGGCTATTGGACAGACATTACAGTGTGTGAATGGGTCATCATATCACTCTCAGCAAGTGAGCAAACACATTAATTCACCAAAATGTCGATTTATACTAAACTACTACTAAAAGGTAGGCTTATTCACAATTGTGCTGTGAGTATGGTGATATATGCTAAATATATTAAAATACTTATATGCTATCCTTATATTTAGCATTATATTTATATGCTAAATATAAGGATAGCAGCTGGTTAGCTTGGCATAAAGGCTGGAGGAAACAGCTAGCAAGACTTAAGCCAGTTTCTACCTGTGTCCTGTCTTTAAACTAAGCTAAGCTAGCCTTCCCCTGGCGCTTGCCTCATATTTACTGCACAAACATGAGTAGTATCAATCTTGTTATCTATTCATGAATGATTTTTTATGAATTATCAAATACTGAACCATCCATAAAATGTCTGTTTTTAGCAGTAGAATAAAGGGACCAAATCGTGTGTCATAATAATCATCTTGTTTCTATGAAGGCTGAACAACTTAAAAGGGAAGCACAGAAAGTGAGAGAAGCCAGGTGTGGTCAGACTGCAAAGATAGATTTAATTCAAAAGAACTAAAGGAATTGTTCAGCATTTTGGGAAGTGTGCTTATTAGCCATTTTGCTCGGGTGATATATTCTAAATATAAAGCTACAGTGGGCAGTTGCTTGGCTTAACATAAATGCTGGAGACAAGAGAAAACTTCCAGCACGACTGTAGTTTCTACTCCATCTTGTCTTTATGTGGAGCTAATCCATCCGTCCCCTGGCTCTGGCTCCATAGGTTTTGGCAAGAAGCACATAAGCGAATTTCTTGAAACATTGAACATCTACTTAATATAAAAGGAAAGAATATAAGAGAGAGATAGCAGGTGCATTCATACTGTAAAGACAAACTTTAATTCCAACGATGTTGTGTCAGATTTCCTGAATGGTTAAACCAAAGATTTTCTGTGCTGCTGCATGAAGATGACAGCGCACGATCACATTTTCATATAAACGGTGTAAGACGCGATACAGCACACAGGCAGTACAAACACAATGCAAAGAAGTTGTGTTCTTGAAAAGCCTTTTTTTTTTTGCAGATTTGGCTTCCATCTGGAGCTGAGAAGGCAGTGACGGTGGCTGTGCGCTATAACAGTCGTCTCATGTTTGCTCTGTTCTCGTTGATCCACAGGTCTCATAACACAGCCGGAAGACGGGAACACCAGGGAGTGACTGTTTGAGGGAGCAAACTCTCCCTTGGACACTGGACAAACCACTCGCTGTAAAAACACTGTCTGTTTCCTGTGACCGGCTCCTCCGGGCTTGTGACTGCTCCCTCCTGCTATCTGTCGTCGGGTCAAAATGACGCATCCACCTCCTCTCCACTCTTATCTGCCTGCTCTGTGAAGTTAGCAGCGCCTGCTCGTGCCACGGAGGATCGGACACCTCAGAAATCCCATGAATGGTTTTTTTTCGCCTCATCGGAAGTCCTTCTGTTTGAAAACTGCTTTGAATGAGGGATTTCCCGCATCACGTCACCGGCCACTGGACGCAGGACCCCCGGAGCACAGAACCGGATCATTACAGACCAGACCCTGTTGCTTCTCGGACCACCTCACGAGGCCGTTAAAAAAAAAAAAAAAAAAAAACCTGAACTGAGCGCGCTCTGCTGTGAATAGGCCTTCTGCTGGAGTGAACCTCCCATATTTTTATAGACCAAAGAGCAAAACAACAAATACGATCATGAAGACGGAGCGGACGATCTGGCAAAGACACGCGGAGACTTTGTGAACTTGCCCTTTGTGTCGCCGCCGACTGCCCCCCTCACAGAGACACGGTGCACAAGTGGACCGGTGCAAACTGAACGTCGCATATGGGGGGACAAAAAGTACCGTACACAATCAAAAGGAGTACTTTTAAAACTTTCCAAACAACTTTTTTTTTTTTTTTTTCTCAGAACTATGCCCACCACTGTATTTTGGAACTGGAGATATAGGTACTACATACGTATAACTGTGTATCAAAAAAAAATTTGCATTTTTCAGTAGCTACGGTTGGGACAGCTTGCAGGATTGTCGCGTTGGTCACGGATTGGGGGAGCGCAAATCATATCAAAGAGATGATGAATATCTACAGAGAGTTTAAATGCTGTTGAGTCTGAAAAGAAGGAGTGAAGAAATGTCATTAAATGTATTTTGAAAGGCCCTAAAAAGTTATATATTTAACAGTTTTATATGTTGTACCTTTGTAGAGAAGCTTATTGGACTTAAAAATGTGGTCACAATGGCAGTTTAGTAGGATGTGAACAAATGCTGTTGTTCTCATTACTGCTGGCTCGTAGTCCCAGGTTTTCTGTTTCACACCTCAGTAGCCGCTTTCTTTTCATGGTCATCAACGAGTCATTGTCTATCAGATCCATAAATGGAAAAAAAAAAGAAAAAAAAAAGGAAAGTGACACAATTTATTGAGGACTGATCTGCAGCCAACTGAACATTGTAAATCTATGGTAGTCAGTGGAAGCCATTGATATCTGCTAATTTGCTATGATATTGTATTGTACACGGTGTGGAATACTGACTCATTTCCTCTCTATGGGTTTTTGATCTCTTAATTTATTTTTGTGCTTGTGTTTGTTCGCACAAATCCGGCCTCTCTCCGATTCACGGCGACGAAAAACACGACGGGGAGACAGCAGGAGAGAGAGAGAGAGAGAGAGAGAGAGAAAGAGAGAGAGAGAGAGAGAGAGAGGAAGCTGAGGAGGTGTCGCAGAAGTATTAGAGTCATTTACATAAATTTTTTTATCATGAAATATTTTAAGAATAAATTAAATACATGAAAAGAAAAACGTCCCCTGCACATTCAGATGGTCTTGGTGTTCAAGGTCATCAAAGGGAAAAAAAAAAAAAAAAATCCAAGCGATTTTATTCTGGTTTTGACTTTCAGTGACTGGTGTGTCTTCTGTTACAAACATGAAAGGTTCCTTTTCTTTCCCAGGTGATCAGGTGGGTTGATGACCGGATAATTTTCCAGGCTTGAAGTCCTAAGCTCAGTGGGAGAATGTTGTTATCTCATTGCTCTGCTTCAACAGCGAACAGCACTTGCAGTTGTGAGGAGCTCACACAGATGTCAGTGAGGACATAACCTTAAAGCCTGCTGGGAAACCAAAATACACTCATCTATCCTTTAACCCCTTAACACTCCCACGAAGCAGTAAAAGGTAGAGGATTTTTTGTTTTGCTCTTTTGGACACTCACAGAAAAAAAAAGAGTAACTACAATTTTTTGGTTTTAGACCTGAGCCTCTGATAAAGTACCAAGACGTTTACAGCAAATGTTTGCTGTCCGGTGTGTTGGTTGCATATTTCAAGCAACTGAATACCCCTCATCTGAAACTCCCCCGATTGCTAATAACAAAAAAAAAAAGAAGAAGAAATATGGGCTTCTATAGATTCTGGTGCACCTGTAAGAGGAATACATTTGTTCAAAGGCAACTGTTTAAAATGTTACTGCAGGCATTTTGTTTTATTTTTCTGACCTGCTGAATAACAGGCGACCAGCAAAAATGTTCAGTCAGATTTTCAGGTGCATATGCGACCAAAATAGTCGCACCCCGGAGCCCTGCATCCTCACATGAACGAGAGCAACGTGAAAACCTCATGACCTACGGTAACTTTTTAGATGAAACACTTTCAAAGATGAAAAGATGCAGTAAAGACTTAACTGATGGTGATATATAAACACACCGAAAACGAATGAGATATCTCAGGTTAAGGTGATTTTATTGTCTCCCACAGGAAAAAAAAATATTGCTGCATCTAAACCAAGAACCACAGTAAGAACTCATTAAATGAGAACACGTGTGCAAACATTATCCTTTATAAATGTAGCTCAGACCTGCTCAACTGATTTTTGGAGGTAAATCAGTCCTTGTTTCGTGGGATTCTACACAACTTTGCTGTCTTTTATTTACACAAGATTTGTTACACAAGAATACGCATCGGACTTTCCCATGCACTTCAATCTGTTCGCGCTCTTTGAACAGAAGCTGCGGCGCCCCCAGTGACCTGGCCAGGATCTAGGTATAGGCATTCTTGGCACGTGCCTATGGCCTGGTTGCCACTAGGGAAGCCAGACAACTGCTGACATTAAGAAGGGATTATCGTAAATTTTAAAATCTACAAGTATGCTCAGTCTTAATCTTGGTATCAATTGTCCATGTATCAGTTTATTCATTTCTTAAATATACACAGCATTAGCTTCATCTTTCCTAGAAATACATGACTAACACATTGTGCATGAATGCAAAACATACATAGATAAGCTAAAATATATACCTAATATACCTACGTAAATGAATGAGCGTAATAGTAATTTCGGCATTGGAGTCATCTTATTTGTTTACCACATATCAAAATGTGCAAGAAGCAGGGCCCGAAAAACACGTCTGCCTGATTTAATCTTTACATTTAATCCAGCCCTGCAAGTGATTACAGGGAACTTTTACTGTGCATATGATGACACATTATCCATACAAAGGGTCAACACATTATTCAAGGCAAGTCAAGGCCAGTTTAATTGTATAGTCAAATGCCACAAAAAGACTCACCGTGCTGTACTGAAGAATAAAACAGTACATGAAGCGATTCAATTTAAAGAAAAGACTCCTTTCTTTTGACATGCTTTGTGGCGTTGAGAAACGTCAGTTATGAAGACAAACCAGAGCGGCAACAGTTAATAAGTGATTAAACCATGAAAGGCGCTCCTATCATGACTGACAGAGGCTGAGAGGAGCGCCACACAATAACAGATCATACGAGAGGGAGAATGTCAGCTGAAGGCATTAATCCATATAAGCACGCAATTATACATTCCAGAGAACTATTTTGTACAATGATGAATGCTGTCTTGAGGTTTTCCAATACAGTTTTCAAGGGCTATTGAGTTGACATCGGCGGATGACACTCACAGTAATAATGACTGTACGACTACACTATAGGCTCTATAGTGGATCGGGGCTCATTATGACGAGCAAGCGGGCAATTTAGCTGCAATGTGAGACAATTTAAATGTAGTTCTTTTATGCAAAATTAACAATTTTAATTCCTCTTCTTCTGTCAAGCTATATTTTTCAAACACTATGCAGACACTATAAGACGCAAGCAGCGTCTACATGCATTCCACTAAAACAGTATCAATAAAATCCCACTCTCCCGGGGGAAAGAAAGATGATTGTTGAGTCTGAGCCACAATCGTCAAACACCGAGTGACTTTAAAGACCTCCCGACAATTTCCAGCTGTGACTGCGGCGTCCAAAGCGGATATTTTCAGCCAAAACGCGATCATTTCCTGACCTTAATCAAGTGTTTTTTTCATGCCTAAACCCAACCAGACCATAACCACAGAGCTGTCCCCACATAACACAGAACATTTCATCCTGATAAAAAGGAAAAGCATTATAAAAATACATGTAAATTGCCAACATTCCGGTGATTGGGTTTGCAGAGTGTCACCTCAAGTATTTAATTGCCTGTGGATTGGGTGCGGAAGCCCTGAAGGACATATGAGGAAATGTATCTCTTTTATATAAAAGTAAAAACAGTTCTTAACTGAAAATTTCGGGCTTCGGTAAATAGAACTCAAGAGATGTTTTCAAGAACGTTACATTTCGTTGCTTTAATGATTAATTAATTAAGTAAGTTATCTTGTATTTCCTGTTGTACTGTGAAACTCAAACTGTTGATCTCAAACGTGAGCTGAGAAGAACAGCTCTGACCTTGGCTCTGTGACGATGTATTTTTGAGACACTCTATATCCATATACTCCATCTATATAATATAAGACACATAGTTTTCACAGGACGGTGTGACAGATTATAATAATCTCATCTAAAGAGTCTAATCATGCGTGGAATCGTCCCAAACTGGTGGATGCAATTAATCACGAAGGTGCGCAGCAGCTCAGCAGAAACAGGGAAAGCTGGTACACAAATCACATTGCAGTAATGTACTGCGGTACTGCTGAAAGTTAAAGCCCCCCCCAACCCCCACCCACTCAAAGATGGGTATGGCTTATGAGTTTAACTGTGCAGAATGAAGTATGGTACACTAAACTGCTAAATCTGAATTTAAAACGTGCACATACGAGCAGGATTTTGTGACATGGCGACTAGTTTACGAGTTTCTCAGTGAAATGTTAAAAAATATTCACATATTCATCTAATATGGGTAAGGACAGCATTTCATTTTAAGTCACTAGGTAAGGACCAGGGTTCGAATCCTGGCCTGGGTCCCCTTTGCTGTGTGTCACTCCCTCCCCCTCTCTCTCAGCCTGTTTCCTGTCAGATCTTCAACTATCCTGTCAATAAAAGGCCAAAAGAAGAAAAAAAAAAATCATCGCTTTTTAACCTCTAGGTGCCCTTCATATTCCGCCTGAATATGCCTCACACAGCGAATGTTCAGACGTCGTGCTGTGGCTTTCTAGAGGTTCTGGGCTGCAACTGCATAAGTACAATGGAATTTTCACTCTACAAATGTAAAATTGTGTTAGTCAGAATTGAAGTTAAGTTGTAGTTAAACTGTTATTTCACTGCGACCCATTAAGATCTGTACAGATGCTTACAATTCCACTGAAATCTCACAAGTGCTACCTTTACTTTTGTACCAAGATGGTTCTAAAGGACCCTGTACTTGCAGAAATATTCTCTATCATCATTTTGGGCCAGTCATTTTCAAAGAATTTTGATTTTTTTTTTTTTTTTTTTGAAGGCCAGTACCCTATTAAACTGTGGAAATACCATCAATGGGAAAATATGACTTTCTATAAAAGACAAAAGATGTTGAGCTTAACTGTTATAACATAATAAGAAAATGAGTCAGAAAGAAACTGATAAATGTATCTCTTTCCTTTTTGATTTTAAAAAATTCAACTGATTTAAATGTACATTTAAAAGTGACACATTTATTTTAATAATGGCTACTTGTCACACAGGGTTTTTGTCCTTTTCCTTCTTCAAAATCTGACATGACGGGTTTCTAATAGTCCTCTCGCACTGAAAAGTGAAACCTTGAGGCTCAGAAGAGGGTTAACAGTTATCTCACAGTACATCCTTCATCACTTCTGAGTTCAACGGGCATCGCAGACGCACAGTGTCGAAAACTTCCTGCTGTCAGCCTCCCTTGAAGTTGCCTGTTCCCTCTCTCTGACCTGCCAGACATCACAGAATCTGACAGGCAAGCCTCTGCAACATACACACATCAGTGGTTTTTCAGAAGTCAGTACACACTGCACGCTCGGAAGGAAAGGACTATAGGCACTATAGGCAGGTACATGTAAGTATCTGCTGGAAGAATTTCTTGTATTACACTAATGGGAATATTTATGAACCTCCTCAAACAAGAGGCAGAAAATCCATCTGAATCCCCTCTGACTGCACGCCGGAAACAGTCTTTTCATTCCAGTATAAACACAGCGAAGCAAAGGTCTTAACCCCAGCCTCCCTCGCTAAATCCCACTTTGAACCATTACGCCTGAGAGAGCTAACACGGAGATCCGGCTGGATCATCCCTATGGCTCCGTGTACGGAGGAATGCCTGGAGACGGAAAGTAAATGTGGACTGGGCGTGTTTGATTACATCAGATCGAATTCCAATAATCTGCTCCATATCCTTGAGGTTTTGTTTTTTTTTTTTTTCCCTGACAGCGTTTGGAGTGTCATGCCTCGACATGTTTTAATTTGATTAGGACAGGACGATGTTGGGTTCGTCCCGAAACCACGTCTGTAAGCAGGTGCAGTCAAAAGAGGAGCCCTGCGGAGGATGACGACACGATGGTGGAGCCGGATTGGGGCGACTATCATGGAGTGAGTAGATCGGTGCCTCAGGTGGGTTTCTTCCCGCCTTTTTTTTTTTTTTTTTATCCTTAAAGCCTCGTGTATCTGTTTATTTCTCTTATCCAGGAGCGTGCCTGTGTGTGTTCCTCGTCCCTGTATGTTTCTGGTCGATGCGTCTGTCACTGAGCAGCGCCTGCAGAGACGACTGAGCGAGCTCGCAGCTCCACAGCCTGCAGTAAACCCTGAGGGTAACGCATCCTCCTCCCTCCGCTCGCTGCCGGGATAAATCCCCGAAAATACCAATACTGCATCGCGCCGCACAAAATATTATTATTTGCTTTGATGGATAACATTTACCTGCTAATTCAAATTTCATACTGTGAGTCTTTGTTTACAATATAAATCTAATTAAGTGCGGCCATCACAGCACACGGCGGATCGATACACAATATGGCCAGCACAGCTGCTTACCTCACGAGGATGCCTTCCCCTGCCAATATTTTTCAGCCCATAAAACGGTGCTGGTTTTCTCAGCGCGGCCAATAATCTGTCAAGGTTAGGGCAACGAGAGACAAAACATTACCTCAGTGGGTGACACGCCGGCTACATAAGAACGAATGACTAAGCCAGAGTCATGTGGTTTTAAGACAGCTTTGATCCATCATTTCTTTGCTGTTAATGGCAGCTAATGGAGGTTTCACCTGTGGTGTTTTCTTTTTATCACTTGAATTCAATAGTTAAATTTTTGCTGTTAACTATATTTTTTCTTTTAGTAACACTGAACAAAATAACTGTGCACAATGTGAAATGTGGTTTGCTGGCGGTTACAGTCCAACAGATCATCACCCAACTCTGCAGTCCTCCTTGTCTTTGTGGAGCTTTTTAGCCTCTTTCAGGCTTTGATTTGTTTGTTTTTTTCAGTAACTTTACTATCTTGGTTCACTCTCAACAGTGTTGTGTCCGGCCACAGCAGGCAGCACTGATAAATCCACTTTATGCTACCTGCCCAGCACAGATAATAATGGGAGGGTGGACTGAACCAAAAATATCAAAACTGCCGATTCTACATACTACATTCTACATTCATTCAAGGGATCGGTTTTTGTGCTCATTTGTTTATATTTCATCAACGAGCAGAGCTGTCTCTGTTTCTATGTGTAGGAAAGCTGTTCACTACTGAGGCAACACCACTAATGTATTAAACACATAAAATAACATGAGAAAGAGAACATGGAGCTGCAGCAAGGAAGAAAGGAAGAGGAGGAGGGAAATGCCTCATCAGCAGATACAGGGAATATCCAGGTATGTACAGTAAAAGATTTTTTTATTCAGTTGATTGAATAAAGCATACTATATTCAGACATCAAAATAATAAATTGAGCCCATTGGAAATTGTTATCTTGATTAATTATTTTAATGAAACTGAATAAAAATATATAAGAATGGCTAATATATA
>JARJLU010000876.1:0-26317 GCA_030272975.1 Sparidentex hasta
TTCTATTACCTGACTACCACAGAGCTGTAGCGACACCTGTTTTCACTCTAACTGCATTTCTCTGGGTTTAAATTTTGATCCTATTATTTTGTTACATACTTTGTAAGGTATGGGTTATAATATTAATATCAGGTCATATAAATGCTGGGTTAGTTCTGTTTCAATGCAGATTTGAATCATTTCTATGTTTAAACAGATGATTAGCACCACCGGCAGCAGCAGAATCAATCTGTTTTGGCATGCAGATAAGGAAAAAAAGGAAACTGTTCCAATCGTACAATTGTCTCTAACTATTTATGTTTCTATCAAAATATGTCAGAGGTGCTGTATTTCCCAATGTGGCTTACACAAGAGAAATATTAACGATGCATTAAATTAATCCTGTACGAAAATTAATCTGCCTTGAAAATGATTTACCAAGTTTTTTGATGCTTAAGACAAAATATGAAGAAATAACAGCAAACATCTGGCTGGACAAGAGAGGCACGGTGCGGAAAAAACTAAAATGTCTGTGCGTGATGGTGTCATCATTCTGGAACGATGGGGGTCGTCATGGCATTGTGAGTTCTCAAAATGATAATAAAAAAAAAAAATAGATGAATAATAATTTTCCAAAGTGTTTGAAACATACACAGAACAACCCCAATGTTGAATTGTCAAAGGAGTCAACACACATCTGGTCTCCATGGTAACAGGAGACAGTGAAGATGACAACATGTTCAATGGTGTGACAACCCTCAAGTCATGTATTACAACCCACAAACATATCTGCATATCAACATAACCCGCTATGATTCAACAGGATGGGACACAGTAGAAAATAATAAACATCTTATAAGAGCCTCATAAGAGATATAGCAGTCTGCGCAAGGAGTCGTCCAAGATACCGCTGTAATCGTTTTGTCCTTCGTCCAGTAATACAGGTCGATGAGGAACACAATCAACGTGACGCCCGTTCTGCACAAGGGATTTCTACCTCTAGTCATGGTGGTGCAAACGGGCAAATTAAAGTTCTTTTACTTTCTGTGGGAAAGAGAAAAACAACGGTTTGGAAAAATGCATTTACCACCCCACACCTCACCTCGCAAGTGTTTTATGTATTTCCATATCATGGCTTACCTACCGAGATAGCTCGTTACTTTGTATGTATTGCTAAATATATTTGAATTAGCGCTGATCCCTCAGGGACAGCTGACAGAAAAGCTGTTGGCGAGCAGCCAGTAAAAGCCTGTTTACAGTGAAACGTAATGCTGCCATCAAAGGTTTCGAGTCAGATCAAAGAAGCACCTGTTCTCTCTCAGGCTTCCCGTGGGCTTTAAAAAGTCTACAAAAATCTTAGTTCAGTAATCTGCATTTCAGGCCTAACAAGGTCTCATTGTTCTAAATAAACAGTGGTTACATGAGTTCTCTTCTTTTCTTATTTGCTCTGTAGATCAGCTGAAAAACTGCGCCTTTCCCTCAGGAGGAAAATGATGAAAAAGATAACATTTTCTCCGAAATGAGCTTGAAGCTGCCATTTTTGGCGTGAACTTGGTCTTTTGCCATCTCAGGCACGATTTTGGTACACCCCTTACAACGTTGCCCTGTTGCTCTGTTTTGCACATTTAAGTCTAGGGGTAGGTGTCCTGATTGTTGTTGGGATACAGGGGTGTTAGGGCCCCACGGCCCCCCAATCTGTGTATGTTTCAGATGAAAATGTCAGACAGGGTGTTGTGAGAACTGTGCATTTTAAAGGTAATATTGTCCTCTCATTAATAATGAGCATAACAATCGTGACCAGTTTGCTGATTTCTCCGATGCTTACCTGCTGGCTCGCTAATGTTGCATTGTTATTGGTGCATCATAGTTGTGCATTTTGACATATTTCCGTTTTGCAATCCCCACCTTTGATTGCACATGATGGGCCAACATTTAAACAAAGTTGAGTGTTGAAGTTGCTGCACTTGATTCCGCTTCTCTAATATTAGCGCTATCAGGCTTCACAAAATGGCACTAGTAATAGCACGTCCAAAAGGCAGGTCGAATCACAAGCAGGCAGGATCAGAATCAAAACACAGAACGCTGTAGAGCTAGGTTAACACACTAGACAAGCTGGCAAAGAACTGAGGGAACAGGCTCAGTATAAATACTGAGGGGGCTGATTAGCTGATGAGGAGCAGGTGAGTAAGGGGGTGGAGCAGATCAGGTGGATCAAACCAACAGGTAATGCAGAGCAGGGGGGGAGAGGCAGGGTCTGAAATGACACGAGAGTTAGTGAGGAGGAAACAGGAAACAGACAGATGAAAAACTAAAGTCTGGCTGAAGTTGTGACAAGCGCAGACATGCAGGGTAGGCACATGGTTTGCTAATGTGAGCCTATAACCAACCGGTAAGGTTAGACGGCAGCAACGACGCAGAGTCATTTTTGATTTGATGGACGTGATTGATGACATTGTGAACAAACTGCTAGCATCTATGCTTTTCTAGCTCCACCAGACAACACTGTAATAGTTGCAGGATTGACACAACAATGAAACAAGAGAAATCACAGCGGGGGACACCATGTCAAAAAATGTCCAGTCGTAACGTAAACAGCCATTGTTGTGGAATAATAATGTATTAGGATACAGGGTGTGTCCCATACATTGTGCCCTGAGGGACACACACTGGACACTGGACTGAGCCAGTGTTCCCTAAAATGTCTTGCGATCTCACTTACGACTCGGTGGACCCTGCAAGCCCCCTGCTCTTTATTGTGTGGCCTTGTTGAAACCCTGTTAACTGTTAGCATGATCTGCCGTAGTAATTGCTGAACATAACTGTGTTTGCTTAAAGGCATTTGTGAAACTAAACTGGCCAGCAGGGAGTACTGAGCGCTGGCTGGGTGAAGAGGAAGTGGCATAATAAATGCTGAATATTTATGCTGTCCTGTTTTGCAGGGATTGAAATGTCCCCCCGGGGATTAGTACTACATCCTGTAAGTGGTATGATGCCATGGATGAGGCAATTGGTGGCAGGCCATTCATAACAGCTCCGGTCCTTATTGCCTCAGCCTGCCAGGATGCTGTTGTGCCCTCACCACCCTCCAATAACAAGAGCAGAGGGAGGAGGAGGAGGAGTAAGACTCCTGTGATGCAGAGGAGAGTAGAAGCCCTCCAGTGCTTGAGGGAGGTTCGGGAGAGACAGGAGGAGTGAGACAGAGATAGGTATATGAGAGAGTATACAGAAGGTTGAGAGCGGCAGATGAAAGAGGGAGGAACTTGAGAGAGAACCGAGAGAAAGGGAGAGAACTGAAAGGGAGGAGAGAAAAGACCGCGCGAGCAACAGAGCGAGAGCAGCAGGAGACCTTCTGGTCTGAAAATACATAGATAATGAAACAGTTCAAAATAGGGCTCAAAGTTACTGCAGAGGGGCCAGAACATTTTTGGCTGATGATATTGTTTATTTATGCATTTAAAAAAAAAAATACATGAATCCTACATATTTATAATAGCATTCAGTTTGACACAACACTGAAGAAAGTTTTCTCTGTACACTAAATCGCTGTGCGGCACCAATTAATATCAGCAAACTTAGTCAGCTAACTACGTGTTATTAGAATATTGACTTGCTATTTGTGACATTATTATAGGCGCAATTCAATTTGTAACATCATTTTTTACACTAAAAAATGCTCACTAAACTTGCGTGGGTGTCCCTGTCTATCAGATAAGCGGTGCTTTCTCTGCAAAATGTTGAAGAGCTCTGACTTATAGACTTAGACTTGGACAACTTTATTAATCCTTGTAGGAGGTTTCCCTCAAGGAAATTGAAGCTCCATGTCACACACAGAACTGTTACACACATATGTCAAGATCAAGAAAGAAAAGACACCTGACACCCACATAAAGATATAAAACAAGTATAATATACTATACATAACATGTTAATCTATCTATCTATCTATCTATCTATCTATCTATCTATCTATCTATAGATAATATAATTTAAGCAGTATAAGTGATATATAATATATAAATATATGAAAGAAATATACATACGTACATATAGATATACATATCAGTAAATAAATATAAATATAAAATAACATTGTAATAGAAATATATTTTATATATTTATTGCACATGGTTATTGCACATGGTTATTGTATTGCACATGGTTATTGTATTGCACATGGTTATTGTATTGCACATGGTTACTGTATTGAACATGGTTATTGTACTGCACATGGTTACTGCACATGGTTACTGTATTGAACATGGTTATTGTACTGCACATGGTTACTGCACATGGTTATTGTGTTGAACATGGTTATTGTATTGCACATGGTTATTGTACATGGTTATTTTACTTGGTTATTGTATTGGTTATTGTATGTTGTGTTCATGAACAGTCCAGTGTGTCTATTGCTGGGCAGACCTCTCCTCCCTGTCCTCTCTGTTCGCCCTCCTCCACCCAGTGAGGAGTTGAACAGTTTGACAGCACTGGGGACAAAGGAGTTTTTCAGTCTGTTTATAATTTATACTATACTTCTTACTTAGTTAAATAACTTTTTGCAGTTACAACATTTCACTTTTACCTATAGTTCTCCACTATGCCTTGTGAAACTCTCTTTGAAAAGTGTATTAAAGTAGGTTGGGCTTCGATAATTCATGTGCTGTTTCAATAGGGGATGTATGGCTACTAGATGAGGCTGTAGCTAACAGGAGCTAGCTGGCTAAATCTGGTAGTGGTTCTTGAGTTTGCCGGTGTGAGACAGACACAGGGCGTGTAACTGGCGGACAGATGAAGGGCTGCTGACTCCTCCACAGCCATGAAGAATGAAACAGAAGGCTCATCAGGAAAAATGCAGCCATGAGATCAAAACAGGCGTTTGGAATTTTTTAGCATTGTGATATTCTATTCTTTGACATATTAAGAATGACATCAAATCAAGCTATTTATATAAAATTAAGAATTAGCCAATACTTCAAAATAATGATACCGCCACAGATGCCCAACTGTCGTTTAATCAGGACTAATCCAATATAACACTATAAAGCCCTGCATCACTCTAACTTTAAAACCATCCATTATTGCTTTACCATCATTTCAGCCACCTAAATATGCTTGATTCTTTTACATCGAGATCCATGCATTATTAATGGAAAACAAGAGAAAAATAATGGAAATACAGCAGAGGAAACCATTTAATGTGTAGGCAAAAGTAAGTCAGAGTACTATATTTCCAGTTCCATCATTTGTTAATCCAGCACAAAGAAAAATAAAACCCACTGAAGAATTACGTATGTATAGACGGCAGAGAAATTTAAGATGCTGAAACAGAGCTCAGTGGAGCACCTGGGTCCGTTGCCCCCAACGTGTTTCCGCCGGCGTCTGAAGTGCGTGCGAGCGGCTCTGAGGTACGTCTGGGGTCTCCGCGGTGGAACCTTTGAGGGAAGGATTAATAGGAGTGGGGGTCTGCTGATGCATGCTCTTGCTCCTTCGGGTTTCCATAATTCACATTGTCAGCTGAAGAGCCGGTGCCGAGCGCCAACCCGGAGCTGTCTCTCATCATCACACACAGTCAAGAGCCTGTCAGAACAGATGAAGCCACCGGCTCAGCACTGTCGAGGAACATTGAGCCGTAATTCACATTCTCCTGCCCCGACAGGCCTCACTAAATCCAGGTCCTGCCATGAAACGCTGGCATCTGATCAAGGAGGCCCCGTGTCAAAACCACAGGAGAGCCACTATGCTATGAACTAGATTAGCAATTATCGACTCTCCCTGCATCCCCGTCACATGATATTGGCACCGATAATTGGTATGTCGCTTTCCGCAGCAGTTCAGAATGTGCCTGTGCATGAATTCAAACACTTTAAAAAAAAAGAGAAATTAAGCCATATCCTTCCACTTCATGGCTTATTCAGAATGTAGCAGATGTGTGTGACACATATAATAACATCTTCTCTGCGATTTTCTTGAGCAAATTGCATTTCAGCAAATACCAAAATTAAACTCGGAGGGGATGTTGGGGATTATAATTAGCGTAATGATACGCAACATCACACTGCAGTGTCCTTTTGCCACGGCTTTGAGAGGCGTGTGAGTTCATGCGGCCCAGTGTAGCTGGATCTATTTAACAGTTATCAGCACCGACAGCATGATTTTTGTGCTGATATACACACATGCACACCAAGGCCGCAAAGCCCACGTGCGCCTCTCACGGCGAGAAATTTCCTGCGAGTACACTGAACTGAGAATTTCAACACCATCAGCATACAGGGTCCACATCTGTCAGTGGCTTAATCAAGCCATGATGAAGAAGTGGGGATGCTACAACCAGCTCAGGGATTTGTGAAGCCCAGTGTCAGACCTCATTTATACCGCTAGGCTCCATGATTGGCACCTCGGTCTTCAGGAAACCCCAGGGCTAAGTCAAACACCAGGAACAGACTGTAGAAATCATGTTTTTACGAGCTACAAGCAAAGATCCAAACTGAGAAATTACAGAGACCGATCCGGTAAAAACAAGAAACCGTTGCTGAGAACTGGAATTTCCCCTTTGAACATATTTATAATTGGACAAAGATAAACATTAAAGAATATATAAATGAAATTGCACTCGTGTCGACACGGGTTGATTTAACGTAACAGCAGTTTAGGAGTGTTAATCACCACAACATCCATTTTTGTGGCTCGCTGCTGATACAAATGTATAATTCAAATAATTCGAATACATATTTAATTTGCTCCAGGCTTGTGTGCAAAAGAACAAATTACAGTGCAGAAAAAGAACTGACATATTAACATATGTCATCCGCCAGGCTGCGTTTTTTTTATGCTAGCTGCTCAATTAAATGCCTGTTTAAATTCTCCGTGCACATCTCTTAAAGCTGTCACCGTTGCACAGTACCAATTGCGTAATGGTTTGCTGTGATGCATGCGACTTACAAGGCCACGCTGTATGTGCCGCATTTGAATACATGCATGTGAATGCACCGCGTCGACTTGTAATTCATTTTTTCAGTCTATTTAATGTGCATGTGTAGATAACTTTGAGGAAATGGTGTATAAAGCCTATATTCTAGTCATTAGGATGTGTCACTAAAGCCTCATCTATATTTCTGCATTAAAGAGTAATGGAGTGGCATTAGAGCACACATGTAGCTGCTGTAATCCATGCCATGGCTGATCTGCAATTCCTCAAGTGTGTGACTATACATCACCTCCACAGATTTAACATGTGGGGGCTGCAAAAACCATTCAAGAAGTATTTCAAGGCTAGAAAGATGGCCTTTGCATACAACTGGGCTGTCCGTAGAGTAGAAGGGCATCAGTATTTTTGAAATTGGTGCAACGTGACCAGAGGAATTAGAGAAAAGGGGATGTGGTATTCCCTTCCCCTCAAAAGATGGAATCCCTACAACCACCAGAATGCACGACATGTACTGCGAGTTGGGCTGTGCTTGGTTTTGGCTTGTCGTCCATTTTGAAACTGGAAACAGGAGGCCAGCCGGTTAGCAACAAACAACATGATATTGCAGCTAAACAGAAAGCTAAAATGTGATTCTGAAAAAAACACAGGAGAGAAGTAGACTGCGAACAGGATCGTGGCTCAAATTTGATCGGCACTGGCTTGTCTATACGACAACGACATGGTGACCACTTCAAGTTTCCTATCTTACTCTTCTGCAGATGAACAGTAAACTGAAAAATGTTTCTTTTAACGTTTTAAGCAAGAAATTGGGATGAGGGTGGCTCTCTCTCCATGAACGCATACAGATATCAAAAATCCTCTGATTGATGCAATATCACCAGCAAAAAAGTTCACTTCTAACTTGTTGGTACTGCATGGTACTATCAACACTGCAGTTATACAAAGATCATTGACAATTAGCACAGTTTTCCTTTAAGCAAACTGAAGAAAGGGTTTATATATATTTTTTTTCCACTTTGCAATCATACGCATCCGTCACAGTTGAAAATATGAAATAATGCATGTGGAATTACTTAGATTATCAATTGTGGCCTGGCAGTTGTTTGCTAATCTGTAGCTAGCAAAAGCAAAGCTTTCCATCATCGCTTACAAAGCAAATGAAAGAATACAAGAGACCATCATGCGATGCGATCACCCCAGATGCAACACCCGTTAGCATCGCCCGGGTTACCTCAACTGTCAATTGTCACCATCACCAAGTGGCTTACTACACAATTACTATACACGTTTTGTATAAATTGATCTACAAGTTGTAAAGTTAGAGTTGGAATGGTTTGTATCGAAAGTCATCCTGGTAGGACTATTGAATGGATGCGACTGTTCACTGCGACAATCTTTAATGTCCCCAACAGCTTTTGTCTCATTTGTCCACATGTTTACAACCACCATTTTTATGACATGTAAGTGCTTTACAGTCACATTGTGGGACATACTATGATGTATTTTAGGTTGTAGAATGTAAATATGTAAATATATAAAAGATTTAAAAAGTACTGACCTTATTCCAGGCATTTGACCGAAAACCCATTTAAAGAAACTCTTGACGTGGTGACCTGGTGTGACGTGCAGTTCCCTTGCTTGGACCAAGCCCATTTTTACATGCGTTTGTCATTTTGATCTCAACCACACCAAATTTTGAGGCTGCATTTTGGACAGTTTGACTCTGTCAAGCTCCCAGAAAATGTCCCCAGACAGACAGACTGATAGAAATATTAACATCTGGCAAAGTACTGAAACTGCTTCTCTTATTGTCCCTGCTGCGGTAAGTGTCTCACATTTTGCCATGGTGACACACACACACACATACACACACACACACATGCAGAGATTCACAAAGTGAAACCATTACCAGCTGGTAATTAAAGCCTCACTACAATTTTACTCTAGCACTGGGTCAGATGACTATTTGTATTCTGAGAGGGGTCACTTCGAGTGACAGAAAACCCTGCAAATGATTGCCCAACACCACGGCTCCTCTTAGCTCTACAGGGCTGTTTTTGCATGTGTCCAGCACCAGACAGCAGGGAGTCAGCGACGAGCTGGTGAACATAGTGGAGCACTTTGCATTTGAAGAGCCATATATTTTTCTCAGAGGTAAGTGGAGACCAAAGCAAAGAAGAACAGAGTGAATGTTGGATTTGCATTCACAAGGTGGCCCGATACATGAAGCCAAATCAACGTTAATAGTGTCTGCTGGCTGTGCAGAATCCTCCGCTTGCCAACGTTGCACTTCTTGGCACCGGGTGTGGCAGCTGATCAATCTTTAATTGGGCCTTTGAATTGGCAAAAGAAGAAACAACAACTGTTCTTCCTATAGTTTTAGAAATTAAGTTTGAAAATATTTGTTCAGTGTCAAACGATGTCACAGAGTTGAGAATGTGCGGTTATTATTTTGGAAGTTGAGAAGAGAACTGTTTTATACTTGAGATCAGTGGATACACTGTTTCCTGAAACTCTGCAGTGTACTAATGAGTGTTTGAACAGCTCTGTAAGCACAGAAAACACTTTAGCTAAGTCATCCTTTCAGGTTGCAACTTAAAACTCCCCTCTAACTACTAAGTATACTGGAAACGTATAAAATGTCTAGTGTGTATCAAATCTATCTATAATTCAGTTTCAGCACCTTATTGCCTGGATCCAGGGGGAGATTTATCATAAAGCGTTATTATCTGATCTTTGGCACAATCCTTTTAAGTTCTTTTAGCAGAGAATTCCACATGGTATGAGGAAAAATATAGAGCATGAAGACGATCATCTATCACTGTCTTCATCACCGAGCTGCATGTAGTGCTCTAATTTGCTGCCACGCACTGCTTTGTAATAAAACTGGCAATGGAAGTATGACTCAAAAAAGAATCACCAATATGCAATGAGACAAGTTCAGAAAAGGACCGCAGGTACCAACATATACAGTCACTGACAAAAGTCTTGTCGCTTATCCAAGTTGTAGGAACAGCAGATGATGACTTGTAGTTGATCAGCTGGAATCAGAAATGGCTTATATGAAAGGCAAAGGCCTCTAGATTATGCTTATTGTACCAAAATAAAGTTGTGTATCAGTCATTGAGTTTTATCATTTAATTAGGACAGAAAGTTTTGCTTGGACAAAAGTCTTGTTGTGTCTTTAAATAATTCAACCAATCGCAGATTAGAGCTCCATCTGTGACAAATACTGTAATTAACACATTCCCGGGTGTGTATAAAAAGAACCCCAGAGCACCAGACCTTCATGTGAACCTCTGACAACATGCCAAAGATTCAACCACAGACCAAAGTGCTGATCATCAAGAGCCTGACGACCGAGTCTGCTGCTGAGGTGGAAGATATGTCCAATGTATCCATATGTCAAGTGGCAAGGATAAAAAGATTTTGAAGAAACTGGTGACGTTCACGACAAGCCCAGTAAGACGGCTGTTCCAGAGGACCGTTTGTTGCTTTGGCAGTCCAGGGTCAGCCCCTTTTTCAGCTGCAGCAGAGCTACGTGAGAACTGGTCACCAGAAACTCCTGTATATACAAAACAGTTTGTCAAATTCCCTCATGCAGTGGTCTCCGTGGCCGAATTACTGCTCACAAACCAGCAGAAACAAAAACAGAAGACAACAAAAGAATCGTGTTGCTTTTGCCAAGGCCTACAGCTTGCGGAGAGGATGGACAGTGGAAAAATGGCAGAAGGCCGATTTTTCTGATGAATCATGGATTGAACTGCATCCCAGTCGCCGCAAATACTGCAGAAGACCTGTTGGAACCCAAGATTCACCCAGAAAACAGTTCAGTTCAGGGGAGGAAAAATCATGGCGTGCGAGAGATCTGCAGAAAGGATGGCAACATCAACCGCCCGAAGTATCAAGAAATTCTTGCTGCCCATTACATTCCAAACAACCGGAGAGCAAATTCTTCAGCAGGATGGCGCTCTGTCTCATACTTCAGCCTCCACACCAAAGTTCCTGAATGCGTTGAAGGTCAAAGTGCTCCAGGATTGGCCAGCCCAGTCATCAGACATAAACAGTATGGAGCATGTCTGGGGTAAGATGAAGGAGGAGGCTTGGAGGATGGAACCAAAGCATCTTGATGAACTCTGGGAGTCCTGCAAGACTGCTCTCTTTGCCATTCCAGATGACTTCATCAATAAGTTATCTGAGTCATTGCTGAGACGTATGGATGCAGTCCTCCAAGTTCATGGGAGTCACACACAATATTGATTCTTTTTCCCAAGGCACCATGACTTTATGTTCTGATGTTACTGTAGCATGTTTGTGTATTGAAAATAAAGTATAATTTCTACCGGTCATTATTTTTGTATGCGACAAGACTTTTGTCCAAGCAAAATCTGACCTTTTTGTCCTGATTAAATGATAAAACTCAATGAATGGTAGACGCTTTTTCTGATTCCAACTGATCAACTACAAGTCAAGTTATTATTTGCTGTTCCTACAATTTGGATAAGTACCTTTGCTCTTTTCAAAAAGGCACATTACACTTACATACAAACATTATGCTCAGATGGTTTCCAATGACAAAATAATCATCATCGGTCAGTGACAGATAAGAAGAACCTGGTGTCTCATGTTAGCTACCATGATGGCCTGTTGGAACAGCTGTACATGAAAGTGTCTTCTATTCATCCATTCTAGAGTGATAATGAGTCAAACTTATTTGTTTGCTTATTAAAAAAAGAGCTTGATACACAATATATATGCAATATAGTTAAAGGAGCTGTGTGTAAGAATCCGATTTTTAACCAGAAAAAAATATAACTATCAACAGTATTTAAAGAAATATCACTTTTGATGACGTGTCTGTGTATTGCGTTGCAGAGATACCTGCAGTTGGACAACTGAATTACAGGTAGTGGACGCCAGTGCACGAAACATTACATTTAACAGCGACTAAACTTATTCGCAAGCTACACTTATCACAACCATTGTCACCGTCTGCTGGGAACCGTGTTCAGCAGCAAAAAATAAGTGATAGAAATTGAGGCAAAAACATTCATGTTGCTTCACACTGCTGGAAGCAACTCTTGGCAAGTAAAGAGAGGCAGTTCAAAACTGAAAAGGCATTACAGGCTTTTTTCTAGCATGAGAAGTAAACAGCAGCTAATGGTAACATTGGTTTCTTATGATAATGGCAGATAACCTAAGCTGTGTATATGCTTCCACCAGATTTGTTCAGGTGACCAGTTGATACATACATCACCTTTTCAATTCTGGTTAAGTACTGGTAGTTCATCTCTACTGGTAATGTCAACATTGAGACTTATCAAACCAGAACATAGAAGTCAAGCCTAGTCAGTTTTATTTTCATATTTCCAAATCACAAATTTGCATTTAAAGGCACTACAAACTGAACAACACATGACACTTTTCAGCGCAGAAAAAAACAAAAGAGCTCAGGTGTTCGAACAGGTAGAGAAAGACAAGGAACAGACGTCTGTAAATATATAAAAAAAATATGAAGAGCTCAACTTTCTGTCTTCCACAAAGACCTCGAAAGACAACAGACTGCACTTTGGCACATGATGCAGCACTCAAAGGCAGAAGCAACACTAAAAGAGAAAAGACAAGGGTGCAATTCAAGCAGAGGAGACGAGCGACGTCAAACAGAGTCAGACAGGTAATTGTAGACGACATGTGATTTGTGATTCGAGAACGGGTTTTGAACAAAGACAAAGCAAGGAATATTCATGTTTTCCTCACAAGGATGTTTGTGGCTGTGCAAGTAGCTGGGAGTCGCATCTTAAAAGTGGCGAGAAACCTCTTGGGGAGGTTCTGTCAATAGATCTCTTACCCCTGTGATCAAAAACATGAGGCTCTGAGGCTCCAATGTAAATACTATTCTTATGGATAACAAATGAAGCAACTTCTGATCAAACCCGTATCAATTTCAGGATAAGATACTGAAAACTAGGTCATCCAGTAATTGGACATTGCTGGTTCGATTCCCTGGCAGCATGTCGAAGAATCCTTGAGCAAGACGCCGAAATTGCCACTGATGAGCAGGTGTGTGATTGTGCGTGAGAATGGGTGAATGTGACAAGTGTCATAAAGTGCTCTGAGCGGTCAGTAGACTGGAAAAGCGCTACTGAAATGTCCATTTACCATTAGGAGTGTGGGTACAGATAGAGATCATTTAGGGCCTTAGTCCACATAATGTTCATTCCAGCGGAAAGGTGCTGGTGGTGGGTTAGCGCTCGGAAGGCTGGAACACAGTGAGGAAAAAAAAACAACTAAAAAACACTGTGCTGGTTTTGATTGACATTCGCCAACACTATGCGAACACGGGGTTAACAACATGACAGGGAGTTTACAACACGTGACATGATGAGCACAACACCTGCTACATTTAGTACGCAGCTGATCTCTGTTATGTCTGATAAAGCTCTGTATAGAAACACAAGCTCTCGCTTTATTTTCGTGGTTACCCGGGTGATGGATCCGATATCTGATTGGCTGCCTGAAAAAAAGCGGACAGTGCAGTCAGGTGTCAGGCCAGATAGCATGGGTGGCCTGGGCTGAGAGGAATAAAATTTCAATTTTGAAGATCCAACTTATAATAAAGTGAAGTTATTATTGAGCTCAATGTTAGTCTTCAGTGTTTTTCAGTGACTGAGGAAGAATAAAAATAGAGGCCAAAACTCTTTTTTCTAAGCCGTTTAACATGCACGTCCTTGTGTGTTCACATTGTGAGATTAAAAAGGCCAATTTATCTGATCTAGGTTGCCCTTAGAAAATAAAGCGCTGTTTGCATTCAGAGGTAAGAGGCTAACCTAGTTTTTCTAATTTGTCATCCATTATCTATGCAGAGATGGCAGATCCCAGGCTTCCCATTCGCTCGCTAACATTTATAGCCAGGAGCTGCCTAGCACATTCACAGTCCTGTGCCGTTGACCACAGAGCACGGCTACAAGGGCAAATGCGGGTTAAGTGCCTATATCAAGGGCAGCTTGATGGTAGCCGTTGAGGGAGGGGAAAAAAAAAAAATACATCCCCCATTCACTTCTCTCGCTCAGATTTTCCCCGCTGGTCTGGGATTTGAAGTGGAAACCTTCTCATCAGAAAGCTGCGTGTCCGGCCTGAACCTCACAACCAGAAAAAGCAGAGGAGACGAGTATTGACAAGCAGTCTTCTTCTGGTGCATTTTAATCAGGCCCGATCTCTACAACATAGAAAATGTTGTAAGAGTTGTTGCACTTTCATGGTCAACTCCTTCCCACATCGATATTGTACAACTTCCAGCAGTCATCTAAAAACACTGATCTTTATGTAAATAGCCAGTGACCTAGTTCTTCACTGAGGTGGCCCCGTGTGCCTCTGCAGGACTTGCCAGTGGTTATGAAGTCACCCAAAGAAACTGCCAGCGCACAGCCACTGTCTCCGGGCCCTCCACGCCTGACCAGCTGCCTCCTGGAAGGAGCCTTGAATTTATCCTGAGATTTGGGAGTCGGTTGAGGTGGTTTGGCTGAAGCCCGCTGTGAGTCAAAGCTCCCATGTGAGGTTCTCTTGACCTCACTGCACTGGAAGGGAGGACGTTGTCCCAGTTTGTCCCTCTTGTGGCGTCAGTTGTGTTTTTTTTTTGTTTGTTTGTTTGTTTTTCTTTTTCTTTTTTGTTCTTTTTATTGAAGACATTTTCCACTCATGGTTAAATTCATATTTGAGCTATGAGCCACTTCAAATGTAAATATATTCCAATTTTGACAGCTCTTTCGAAATTTATTTAAAGTAAATCCAGATTAGTTAAAAACTCCTCTCTGGTGCAGACATTTTACAGTCCGCGGCACAGACAGGAGACTTCTCACAATCTCACATGGCACTACTCTGTTCTCTCAACCAAACACAAGATGACAACCGTAATTGACATTTCTCTTTGGTGTGCCATATATGAGCCTCCAATTAGCCTGCTGCTAGCGTGTTAGTGCTGATTGGCAAATGCAAGGCTAACAGGCTAATCCAATTTAACGAACATGGTAAATGTTTCCTGCTAAATATCAGCATGTCAGTATGGTCACTGTACGCATGCCAGCATGCTGAAGTTAGCATTTAGCCCAAAGCACAGTTGTGCTCACAGAGCCGTCAGGCCTCGTTGGACTGCCAGCCCAGATCCATTTCTTGCATCTTCAGATAGATTTTAGAAAGTCTGGACAGCCAAAGACCACATGAAATCCATTTTTTTGCAAATCAGATACAATCCATATCTGGAGGTGGTTCAAAATGTGATTTCATCTGATTCCATCGGCTCCCGCGACAGAACATCACCGGGGAAATTGGCAGGAAGAAGAATTCATGCTGCTACTAGCATTCCATGTACAGACAGTGAAACTGTGGGGGTGGCACCTTGGAGGAGAAATTTCCATTTCGCTTTCACATTGGACAGCTGCATCGCCCTCATGCAGGGTGACAACGTTATCGCAAACCATGCAGATACTGTCTGTAGGTGATGTCTTGACAAACAATGTCAGTCCAACCGAATCACCAAGTGCGTTTCTGCGAAGCCACAGATAAGTTCAAATGTGATAGGCCATTTTTGGTATATCACTGTGGTTTGCAGAAATGTCATCTACCAATGTTAGATCCTGGCAACTTGGGCCTGCAATCTGATCACTAGCAAATGACAGTCAAGTCTTAAAGGTCTGATTAGACCCGGTATCAATTGTAAGAAAATTAAAATTGAAGCACAATAAAGCTGTGAAAGCACAGAAATACCATAGATGAGTTTTATTTTCACTGTTGTCAGGTGTGCTGAATAGCTCACATGGTGAGTGTGGATCATGAAGTATCTGATGTGACAGTATTAGAGTAGGAAGACAATCTGGTTCAGCCCCTGCTGATCACAGCCGTACACCACATTATGTGTAATTCAACCCAACAATTTCGTGGTGATGGAGTAGACAGGACAAGCTTGGAGTCAACCAGAATCCATCCGGGACTCGGTGATTTTGTAAAGATGTCACAGACCTGCCCTGTGTAGAAAAATCACTTTCTGTGACGTGGAGCATGAGAGAAAGAGGCGAGAGTCAATGCTGCGTCAGTGGGGGTGAGAATTAGCAACAAGGGAGGTTACATAAAATCCATTCAAACAGAATTCCCCTTTAAACAACTGCAAACATTCGGATTTGAGGTCCACATCAGATCTAGATAATGATATGCCGTTTGAGATGATAATTTCCTTTCCCTCACTTGTGCCCGCATTAAAGAGTGCCTCTAAAGGCTTCGCTCCGCTGGTGTCTTCACGTAGCTCCCGCGGTGATGGATGGGGCTCGCCTCTGATCACTCCGTCTCATATTGTTCTCCGGCCACACAGGGCAGATACCCCCTCATTAATAAACCTCAGTGATTAATTTCCAAACCTCCCTCTTGTGTCCCTTCCCTTGTCGTCTGTAAAATAGGCGCCCTCCTAATTAGTGAGCACTGAACACTGCATCTATAATGCCGAGGGACAAAGGCAAGGAGCAGTGCTGCTGCTGAATAGAAATCCATGACGAGTCTGATCACTGGAGGACCTGGACGTGGCCAGAAGAGGTAGAGGTAATTCCTTCTTCAGAATCGTATATCTCTGAGTGACCTTTTAGACTTAAAGATTATGTTACAACTCTAAGTGTCTGCTCCTGATGAACGGATGCGTTGAAAAGCACCAAGCTATATATGTGTGTATGTTAATGTTTCCCTTAAAAATCTGTGCTTCTCGCTGCGATGACATTTTCCTCTTCAATTAGTGAAAAACTCAGTGACATTTGCCACGTTAATGATGCAACGTTCGGTGCAACAATGATGAGATAAGCCCTGATCCCAAGACTGAGGTTCAAAAACACGGAGGATTTCCCCATGTGTTTGGCAGATCACCAACGGATAGATTTTAATAACCACGGTTCACATTTGATGGCATCCTCCTTCACTCAGTGCACTAGTGCTAAATATAGCAGCGAGCTCCTGGGGAGGATTGTCGCGCTACTACCATGAACATTACTGCTGTCACTACTGAGGCTCCTGAGCTTGTATTTTCTCCTCACTTGTACTTTATTGGAGACATTAGCTTATTTTTGACCTTTTTCGCAAATCATGACTCCACGATTGAAAGATAAAATGGACCGAATGTACCCCAGGCTACACTTCTGTACATTTCAGTTGAAATAAATCATATTTTGATATGCCGTCCATTCTAAGAGCTAGACGCAAAGATAGATACCTCATCTCATGTTTGTCTATTAACTATGAAGCTGGAGCCCGCAAATATATCACTTAGCCTCGCATTAGCAGCTAGCCGGAGTCCAAGAGGAACCACGAAGTCAAAGCATTACGAAAACCATCAATTGATAAAAATACAAGTGTGATCCAGACCCTGCTGAAGTGTCTCCCTGCGCTGCATTATTGCACGATTTGAGGGAGTTTATCTCTGGCATTAACGTTTTTGGTGATCTGATCACAAGAGGATGGCTCGTCAGTTCACACCTGGCATTATGCGTATTGACGTGCATGTCAAATGACCACTTCGTGCTCGGATCTCGCTTCCCCACTATACATGCAAATATACATTGCTGGGATGAACAGACATGTTTTTTTACACGTAAAATGTATTAATTTACTGCATAACAAACGGCGATTTGACAAGACGGCTTAAGCATTAAGAGTTAGTCCCAGACATCGTTCCACAAAGTTTAGAAAGAGTCTCGTCACAGAGATGGGGACTGGAGTTTGCGACTTGGTCTCGAGTCGCACCTTAGTCACACACTCGGTGACTTGAGTCTTGAATCGGACTCAAGATTTGGGACTCGTGAACAATCTTTATTCTCTGTTCTGGCACCTCAGTGGTGGAATGAACTCCTGACTAATGTCAAGACGGCAGAGCAACTCGGCATCTTCCTCATTTGTTCAGGCTTCACCCTGACCCTGCATAGAATGACTCCCAAAACAAACCAAAAAAAAAAACATATATGTATGTTCTTACCCTTAGCACTCATGCACTTAAGGGATCCTTGATAAATAGCAGCTACTTTGCTCAGACGAGGGCTTGACAATTGTTTCTGTTTTATTCCCTCTTACTTTACGGACAGCGATGCGTTCTGGTTTCTTTCTAGTGACAAATGTATTTATTGCAAGCCACTTTGGAATAAAGCGTCCGCTACATGCACTAAATGTAAATGTAACGCTATAGTGGTGAGCAGAACAGCTGCTGCTGCTCTCCTGTTTGTCATAAGCTTTGCCGATACGGCAGGAACTACACAAAGAAGAATCGCTACATGCAACGTTTGCTGAACGGCTGAATAGAGGATGCTGGATCGACTACATCAGACTTTATCAGGCACTTGAAAACACACCTGGGTGGGTCAGTCACTATAGATGATGTGAAAGTTAACGTCAGCGCCTGCTACACACTTAGTACAGTGTGGTACTTGCCAGCCAACCTAGAACTGATGGCAAGCAAAACATCCTAGAGAAAAGGATGTTTTTGAAGGGTTCCATTCCAAAACACAAACATTTCTTTCAGGAATAAAAGTCAGCTGATGTTTACTGTTGAACAACACAGACGACTGTATCCACAAAAGTGTTCTGTTCTGTAAGAAAAGGACTGAAGATGGCCACTGACTCGTACGATATTACATTGTGAGTATGATATTCATGCAAGGAATCATTTTTGTCACACCAGGAAAGGTGCTAATTTTCACAAATGGTAGATATCTCTTTTCTGAATAAACCTGTTCGTGTTTTAATATCACCAGTTTATGGACCTGCAGTATGTTTCAGATAATTTGGCAGCAGGAGTGTTTTGCATGTAGCTACCGTAGCTCTGTATTTATGCTGCAAAGCAAAATACAATATTTAATTCTAAAAGAAAGCTTTCATTGTGTTTTTTTCATATTGCATTGTAATAGCCTGTTCAAAGTGATTATATACCAAACGACCTAATCAGTGCTGATAAGTCTCAATGCTAATAGATATAGGAGTGATGATAACACGGTTCATGCTTTGAATTCCTTACATATAATGATGCAGCAGATGAAAGAACACACATTACAACCACAAGAGACTTGAAACTTGTCTTTGACTCTAGCTCAAAGACTTGAGACCTGATTTGGACTTGGCAAAAAATGACTTGTGAGCATCTCTTTCTCCTAACTCAACAACCCAGAGAGGGGAATCTGGGAGATTTCTCTTTGTCTTCGTCTCCTTGCTGTTGCTGACTAACTGTGTTGGCGTTCAGGTCCGTGCAGAATGTTCTCAAAGAGTTGTAACAAGTTGTCAGCAACTATTAGACATAGGTTACGCTGGCCATTCAAATAATACAAAAAGCATGAATGGCATGCACCATTTACAATGATGTCATAGGCTGTGGCAACTGTGGCCGACCCCCTGCACCCCCTGCCTGAGTTACTGCTGTGTTCCAAGGGTTAGGGCAAAGGCCCTGACACAAAAACAGGGGGGGTGTTAAAGTGTGTAAACAGTAGTTGAACTTGGAAATATAAGACCCTTGGAACATATGCCTCCTTGGTTAGTCCAAAGAAAATGCAATTCACCTGCTAGCAACTGTGTCACACATGATCTCAAACGCTTATTATCTTGTTTGTTCATTCCATACAAAAGCCAAGACTTGCTTAGTCCTATGCTATGCTAAGCTAAGCCACCCACCTATTGGCTGTATCCCTTTGTTTCAAGTTTGATTTGCAGGAAAGAGAATAAACATGTTTCCCCGAATGTCCTCGTTCCTTTTATAATATGATTCAAGATACATGGAGCAGGGCTTCTTTCTCGAAGTGTAAGAGGAAGGGTTGCTGGACTGTGTCAGGAATGATTGCTTTGGTATTTTTTTTCCCACTAATTCAATATTCTGTATTTCAAAAAACCTTTTAAATGAAGTGGCGAGTGCATGGGAGGAAGGTCAGACTCTTTTGATCTTTTATGAAAAACAGCACATTTCTGGAGAGATTGCACAAGTGAGGATGCCGTCTCTTTGTCTCTTAAATGCACTTTTATATTGAACTCTGTGGCTCAGTGGTTCTGTGTAAAAAGACCACATGTTTATTTATTTATTTGTTTTACTTCATTATAAAACCCTGATACACACACTGTGTAAATGAGAAAGTATGAAGTGATCTCGAGTTATTCATCTCAACCATCTAAATACATCGCGCAAACAACTTACGGCCGACAGACTGTGCGTGCAATGATACCGTGGAGCAAACGCTGCTGCTACAGCTCGGCCGTCGGAAAACACAGCCCCACGAGTGCTCCCCGTCATTCTGATATCATTTTAATGCGAGTGTTCTGTTCAAACTTTCTGTGAAACAGCCCTCCTGTTGTGCTTGTCGCTATAATTTTAAAAATGTTCCCCCCCCCCGACACTGAAGTAACCATCCCTTTTCAAAGCCGGAATAGGCCACGAGAGCGCGAGCAGCGGTCTGCTATTGGAAAGCTTTCATGTGTTTCTCATTACAACAGGACATTCAGTGATCATTTGCATGCATAATAGATTGCATCTCATCACAGATCCTGTGGAAAAAAAAAAAAAAAAAAAAACGAACATGGAGGTCAACAAGAGGTGAGGGCAAATAAGCAGCCCCTTTTTCTGACACGTAAGCAGGGGTTTAGATCGCGCAGGACTGTGTATTACTTAAGAGACGACTTCTGGTCAGAAATAAAGAAGCGTCTTTTCTTCTTCGATGCCGCGCCTGTGAGGGGCTAATGATGGGTAAAATGCACAGCGGAGAAGGCAGCGCAAAGCCGCGCTTTGATGAATCGGGTGATTATGTTCTGAAACACTCCTTTGCTCTACAAACTGCTGTGGCATAAAATAATCCTGTTTAGATCTCGCTGACTAAAAAGGGGCTGCCTGCTACTGATGTGCCAATCCCACAAGCAGAGGATTTCTGCCATTCGTGCCTGGGATTAAGGAAGGAGGCACCTTTTTAGTTCAACCAAGCTTCGCTTTGCTATGATGTGATGTCACCGTTTATGCTAAAGTTAATGCAACTCGTTTACATATTGGATTGCAACTGATATCCGCAAAGCTCTGGCAATTAAGCGCTCTGAATAATTCAACAGCGGGGACCTGTAGATCTATAGGTCTGCTTTAAAAATGTCGTATGTAGTGCTTAACAGAAGCTACTTTATTGATTTTCTACCCAGAGCCACGAACGCCGTGAAGGTTTCATCTGTGGAATCATGTATGTTTTCATGCTCGAGCATCACTCTGCATAATAGGAACTTCAGAGCGCGGAGTTCCTGCAAATAGATCTTTATCACCATCCATCCATCATCATTACATCTGATGAGATAGTGACAGTGTTGGAGCCAATTTAGTCTGGGGTTGGTCTCAGATTTGATGTCCTTCACTTGTCAAATGTCAAGCTTCAATTGAGACAGCTTGACTTGGAATCTACTTGGCTTCATTACAGCTGTACGCTGATTCAGTATCACCATTAATCTTTTACAGATAAACTTGTCTCTCCACAGTTTGATAAGATGATCATAGCATTTGATCGTTTTACACATTACTGATTTCTGAATACGTCTTGTTGCCCAAACAAGCTGTCTTTTTAATTCTCTGTCTCACACACTACTCAAGAGTTTTGTCTCATGTAATGCGTAACAGCTCACTGCTTTTTTAAAAAATTTAGATTTTAATTATTACATCCAACAAGGAGATTATTTTTGCAGTTTTTTTTTGCTGGTTTGTTTGTCTGATTACAGAAAAAAAACAAACTTACATCATAATCCACATTCATGGGTACCAGTAATCTCATCGCATACATATAGTTTCTAAAAACGTGAAACGTAAATATGTTGTCTTGAAGCTCTCAGGCACAGTGGATTCATGGGTGGACTTGTGCAATTGTAACATCACCACAATTGTAACCAAGCGTTTTTCCTCGCACCAAGGTGTGACTGATCATACACTTACTCAAATCCAAATATTGTTCCACTTGAGAACTTTACACTTCATGGAAGAGCTGTTTGTCCAGGAGCCTACACATGCAGACTAGATGTCCACAGTGGACGTCTGCGCTCTCGGAGCAAGCCCTTAGTTATCTTTGAGATTAGGCTAATGATCACCATCTTGAAAAACTGATATTAGACAGTGCCCTCATTAATATTGGAACAAAAAGACATGGCTGAAATAGGAAACATTAGGAGACCTCAGGGAGAACAAAAATTGCTGCTAGGCCTGTGATGACTCGTCAACCCCCCTTGTACTTCTTGGTACAGCGCAGACTACGCACCCCGTCTTCTAATTCCCATTATGTAAAGTGCACAGTGCATGAACTGGCTAAAATTAGCCGTCCTGGCTGGAATAATATTACTTCAACGGTAAATGTGTCTCATGTGTCAGTTTGTGGTCATTTGATAACACAACTCGATAAGGTGATATACATGATGTGAGAATAATATCGGCAAAAACGATAAAACTCAAGAACTTGAGCACTTAACGACGGCTATAGTTGATTCCGTACTTTAATGCCACAATTACTCAAATCACCGAAAATCAATTGACACCTAACTGACCTTGGGCCACTGGAGATCCCTGGGGATTTGGACCTGGATTTCCTAATGAAGGAGAAAGCTGTTGGCGTGTTAATGGGTCAGGCAGAAGCAAGCGAGCAGCCCACTGGCTGGAATAAACATTTTTATTAAGTTATAGTTTTAGAAAAAAATCCAACACATATTCACAAACAATGATTAACATGCACAATTTTAGTATACAAGACAAAACAGTTACTTTTCAATATGAAAATGCCATTCTACATGTCAGTATCTCACAGAGATCATTGATTAATACACCAGTATTAAGGTCAGAGAAAACACTATATAAAAAGCAATAAGGTTGTCTTTGATGGCCATGTTTTAAAAAATATATGGAAGCTATTTACACTGCACCAGGTACACTCCATTCTAGCAACAACAACCACAGAAACCAATCTAAACAAACCGACCTTGTGGATATGAACAGACACGTTGTTCTGAGATCAATACATTTCGACCATTCCAGCTGGTGGCTCCCATCACTTCTTTCATTTCCTTTAGATTGTACTTCATAGTATTTATTAAAGCACAAGGCCAGAAACAATAGTTTGTTTTCTAATGTGAGCATGAGCAGAGGTAAGAAACATTAGGCTGAATTACAACTAATTGAAAGAAATAAAATAAATACGAAAATTCTAAGAAACTGTCACACGTAAAGTAATAACCTAGTAGTTTAACATCTGGCAATGAGGTTACCTTAGTTGGATATTAACCCAAAAAAGAGAAAAAAAAAATTAACACCACTTGGATCACGTATTTGCACACACAAGCTGCTTTGAGGCCCGGTCACACCAGAAAGTGGCACAGAGTTAAGCTATTCATCGGTACGTCTTTATGAAACAGGCGTTGCTAGAGGCTCGTTGACATAGTGAATACTTGCAGGGCTAGTTTAAGGGCTAATGAAGCTGTCAAGCTAATGGCTAAACACGCAGATGCTAAATCTAGAGAGTATTTGTTCTCGAGATTGTCCAACATCAAGTTTTTCTCTTTTTTTTTTTCTTTTTTTTTTTTTTTTTACATATTTACTAAATAAAAACCTCTACAAGCTAGCTAGTAAACCAGCTCACCGACAGTTAGCGAGATAGCCAGCTTAGTCAATGACAGGATATTTAGTTCACACGATGTATTTGTACCATTGAAACCAGACTCAAAGTAAACCCTCGTTTGTGGAGCGCGTTGTACTCCATCTGAGGAGGGTTAAGTAAAGTGGAGTGCAACACGGCTCTGCGTTAGCCTCCCCCATGTTGAAATCCTCAGTTCCCTCAAGGGTTAGTTGAACTCCACGCAAAAAAAAAAAAAAAATTTCACCAGATTTCATCTGCCCCACAAGTGAGTCGTAGCAATTAAAATGAATTGAACTTTTGCCTTCAAATGTTACTGTTGTGAATGCTGGTGTGACTGGGCTTTTTTTATGCTATTGGAAAAAAAGTTACAGTACCGCTGGAGCACCACAGCCCAAACGGTGGTCGTGTTTGACATTTAACTCAATAGAATCAGCCAGCCAATCAATTTCAGGTCACTGCCCCAATTCAAAGTCACAATCTACCACTGCACTACAAAATACGTGTAAAATATGTGGAAAAGAACTTGAGCAAATACAGTGAGAATTCTAGTAAAAGCAAACGGGAGGACAACAGAGAAAGAATGCCTTTGCTGTTGTCCGGTCGGGAGCGAAGCGGTGGAGGACATCTGAAACGTCATTGACTGTAGCACAACAGAACAGAGTGCAATAAGAAAGCAACCATCAGTCAATCAAGCAGCTGAATTGTGACAGCCGTAATAATGGGGCAGGAAAATCAATATCCCATTGACTGGTCTGCAGCAGTCTAATCAACGGGCACAGAGCTTTATGAAACCAGTCAAGGAGCAGATAGGACAGCCTGATTATGTCGGCTGTTTGGACTTTTTACGAGGCCTCTGGGGTCTGCACACCTGTTCAGGCGGCTAAGTGAGGACATCCAGTCACCTTGCATCAATTCCTTGTGCTTTCATTCGACTTTGGGGAGGGTGGGTTGGGGTGTGGTTGTGGTGGTGGTGGTGGCGGCGGCGGCGGCGGTGGTGGGGAGGGGGGGCTAGAGAGTGCAAAAATACAGACGACGACAGCCTTCGAGCTAATGACCTACACAGCCCCATGTTCGGCAAAGGCACAGTAATGTGTAGCAGTTCAGTTGACTGTATCCTTCCACATCCACGCGAACATTGTCAGGACCCCAGTAATCACACCTCGGCTCTTACTTGGGTGGCTTTTGACAGACTCATCCTCCTGATAAAAGGGTGTGAAAAGTAGCTCTCTCAGCAGAGTAGCAATGTCCCTTTGTTACCGTTCAGTCTGGTATGTGTCCAATAGAGGGTGATGGGGTAGGGGGATAAAATGACAGCAATGCCTTTTCGCTCCATTTCCAGTCAGGGCTCTTTCACCGTGGTATTGGCATCAATTATTCTGATGCCTTAATAGCCCATAAATTATGCCACGGATGGAGTCATACATTTATTATACCACAGACCATAAATACTAAAACAAAAATTTCCGCCATATATCTCAATCCATTGCAGCTTTTCCGAAAGCTTCCTACCCTTTTTTTTTTTTTTTTTTTGTCTCGGGTGCCCCCGGTGTACTTCTCGATGAAAATTTAATCAACATAACCCTTTTCCAATAATGGGCTCCCTCTACATTCTGAGCTTCCCGTCCTTCCTCGCTAATTTCTGCGGAGGGGAAAGCAAACGATGCCTCCACTGCAACATGAATCTTTCTCTTAAGCGATTTGAAAAAGGAAAAAAAAAAAAGAGAAAGAGAAAAAGAGTGAGCTCTGGTGAAGGCACTGTTATCCCGTAGTCCATTATGCGCCGGGGCCAGCTGGTCATCTGGGGTGTAGACGGTGCATGTTCTGTGATATGATATACGTATCTAGAACACAGGTCGTCTAAATGTAGAGGAGGAACAGTACACATGGGATCTGCTTGACTTAGTAACAACACACGTCTCTATTCTCTGCAATCCCGACTTTTTTTTTTTTCCGCTAGACTGAGAATGCAGAGCGTGATAGGCATTTATTATTTAGAGGAGCATGAGATAGAGAGCAAATGCCAGGATCTATCAGAGTAATGTAGAGAGGGCCCTAAGCTCAGGAGCCAGCGGCTCTCGGAAAGACCTAATATTACACAGAGATAAGTGGGACTGAGGCACAGTTGATCAATTTGCTGTGCATCTTTTACACGTCTGACTAAGCCTCGTAAAAACTTTTAAGCCTGCAATGGATGTTTAATTTGGCAAAAGCTGCGAAGAATGTGATAATTGTGGATCGTAGTTGATGTTCTTTCGATGGAATGGATTAAGATTTATTTCTAGAGACGATAAAACCACTGCATACGGGCTTATCACCTGCTGAGAAGTTGGCCTCGGGGAGACAAATTCTTGTGAATTCACTTTTTGGAAAGTAGATTTTTTTTATATATAGGATTAACGAAACCATAAAGCAAGCAGCCTCTATCACCTACTTTGGTATGGACTGTATGTGTAAAATGGGTTTTAAGGCAGTAGTATCTCCAAAGATACTCGTTAGATAAGTCATGTAGACATCGCAACTTCTAAAAAAAAATGAAACCTAGAGCACGGTGGCACTTATGACGCTGGAAGAAATACCGAAAGATATCATGCACGCAAATCATCACGTCTCTATCTGATGGTCCTTTAAAAGAAAGTGGCGTGGTCCCTTTAAGAGTTTTGGCGGAGTCCGGTCCTTTCCAGTCTTCAGTCCTGCCACTGAAGGCCCGGCCGCGTGCCAGTCCAGTGGAGGGTTTACACAGGACGGGCTGACTGAAGGGATGGAGGTGGGGGGGGGGGGGGGG